>CAAKHB010005396.1:56622-75576 GCA_901007665.1 Aeoliscus strigatus
GTTGTATTACAGATGTTAGCTTGAGAACTGTTCACTGTCTTTGCACCACCGCAATGAACTGAAAGGCCTCCCAAACATCTTTGTCTGAATTAGGTTCTACAAGGGAGTGGCATTGAAATTGTCCTGATAGCTTTTTGAGAACATACATTCAGAGGTACAGTTGTGCTTGATTCTATTGTAAAACCAGCTCCCCGTATCTCCAACAGCCTCACCAGAGTTTGACCATGATTACTGCTTGCCCAGGTCTTCAATGTGGCTGGCGTCCCTGAATGGTACTGCTCTCCAAACCCATTGAACTCTTATAGAGGCTGTGTTTTTCCCCTCCAGTTTTCCACATCCAGTTTTCCCAAATTCACGTAGTGCGTTCTCCTAGGAGGCACACGTCAGTTCTAATCGATGTTTGCTGATCACTGACGACTGTGAATGTTTTAAAACACTTGTGTGTGTCATTCTCCACAGCAAACGCTTGTTATACCCTTTTCACTCTGCTTGTTTTTCTGGACACAACATGGCAGTTTAGACGAATTCTGGCAGTCTTTCTCTCAAAAACCTAACCACCCCCACCCTCCAACCCTGCTGATGTAGTAATACGAATTTGTGTCTCACTGCCGTTTATTTTTTTTTGTTGTTAATTAGATTTTCCGTTAGAGAACACATCACCAGTAGTTTGACTAGAGCCCTGCCTGGCATGCTCTCAAAGTATTCTCCAACCCCATGTTGACTATTCCAGTAATCTTAATTTCCACCTTAAATAACGGTATGAACGGTAAATTATAAAACACTTTAAGGCGAGAAGCAGCCTGGCATACGTACCCTGTCATGATATTCCATAGACTGATCTGTCATTCCTTTTTGGTGAAATGTACTGTTTTCTGTTATGTTTTGGCAGAGCGCAGTCAGGACAGCGAGGTTGTGATGCTTTCTGACTCCAACTCTACGCAGGACGCCTTCACAGATCCCACCAGCTCCCAAGACAGCACTCACAAACCGGCCTCGGGGAAAGCCAGCTCATTGTCGTCAGAAAGCACGACGCCTGTGAAGGAAGGGCAGCCTGCATCTGAGGACACAGGTAATATAATACTCCAATAATAACAGTAACACTCACTCTTCTCCGAAATGAACTCTGCCATTGAGTCTTTCTCTGGTAATGTCACCTAGTTCTCTCCCCTGAGTAGTGGTAGTGCTATCCAAAAGCATACAGTGGTATTTTGGTCAATCAGTCGTTCCTAGAACCTTCAACTTTTGAGCTTTGGACTTCCAGACTGGGTTATTGTGGTAGATGATAATAGATCCATCTTTGTTTTCAATCCTTCTCAAGTGTCCCACGAAGAACATGTCGTCATCCAGCTGGAAGAGAAACTTATCCAGGAAGTAGTGGACACCGTGGTGGTGACGCTCCCCGAGGCCTCAGCCCCCAAAGTGTCTGTGGATCCGTGTCTTCATGCTCTCCCCATTCCAGCCACCCCACCAAAGCCGGCCCCCTCCCAACAGGCTGCTCCTCAGACCCCAGCCAGCGAGGGCAAGAGGAAGCCAGAGCCCCCTGCTGAAGTGATTGAGGTGCCCAAGGCCCTGCCTGCAGAGTACACGGATCAGAGACGGATGTTGGTGGACATGTGTGTCCGTGCTCTGTTCCTCTGCCTCAGCCGCTTCCCTCAACACTACAAGAGTCTCTACCGCCTGGCCTTTTTCTACACCAACAGCAAGACGCATCAGGTCAGTTGACCCATTTCAACTGGTTGTTGAACCTGTCGTCAGTATCTCTTGACATTTACAGAAGTCAGTCTGAGGACCCACCACGTATATGAGAGCTGCTTTTTACATTGGTTCTTTGAGTTATCAGTACAGCTCCAGGCTCTGTGGGTAGAGGCGTGTGTGGGAGCAGGAACAGGGCTTTCTCAGCCAGTTTGGCATTGAGATGATGCGTTGGGTTTTACTGCGGTGACATCCTTCTGTCAGCAGTCAGTTTGTTGGATGTTCACTGCGATCTTTGTCCGTATTCACTAAAAAGGAATTAAGGAGAGAAATGCCCTGGACAGACACATAGCACCTCGTATTTTCTTTGTCTGTACATACACCATGTATTACTATGCTGTCTGTCCAAGGGAGACTCATTCCTCTTTCTACGTCTGTTCTTCAGATGTTTGTCTTTTTCCATGTTAAAAGTCTTTTTTGGGCCGTTTTTCTTCATCCTGATTGAGGATCGGACAGGACAGACTGTGATGACGGTGTCTTCAAGCTATACTGTCTCTACCTCATTTATGAAGCGAGTGAGACAAATAAAATCTTTCTTGAAGCTCAGTGAATTAATTATTTTGAGGCTCATGCACTCAGAAGGCCCAGGTCAAAGACTGCAGCCTGGGAATGACTGGATGACCTAATGTGAAGTTGAAGACACGGGTTTCTTAGCTGCCTTTAAAAACGCAACACATTCATTGTTAAAAGCCTCCGTGCACCTTTTGTTCCCATGAAAACTGCTTCTCCCACGTGGATGGACACCAGCTTTGTCCTCCGTAAAGGTGGAGGAGACAACAGTGGTCTCATGCTCTAGGCGACTGGGTTAAAGGGAGATAACATTTAATGAGCTTGGCTTGCTATCTGTTGGAATAGGGCAGTGGAGGACACACCGATTTGTGAGTCATCATGTAAATTTTGTCCTTCTCCTTTAAACAGAATGTGACAGTTGTTTGTTTATCACATCTGTCAATATATTCCGATGAAGCAAATTTATGCACATGACAGTGTCCTCACAGTTATTTGTATGTAGAGTGTATTGAAATGTACATAGAAACCTATGTAGGTTATTCCTATTTATTTATTTCTCCACACAGAACCTACAGTGGGCCCGAGATGTGTTGCTAGGAAGCAGTGTCCCATGGCAACAGCTGAAGCACATGCCAGCACAAGGACTTTTCTGCGAAAGAAACAAGACAAACCTGTTCAATGTAAGTCAGAGTTTGTCCCCACCCTTGTGTCCTGTTGTCACCACATATTTCTTTATTTCTTTTGGAGACACCCATCCCATTGTCATGGGACCTGGCAGTCGGTTTGACATCATCATTACGATTACTATCATCGATATAAGCATTCCATCACGTGGAATAATATTCAGCATCAGCAACCATTGGCTTTGTTCAGTCACTACATGAGTTGAAATGAGGAAGATTCTGCAGCGTTTTCATCATTTCAGGATTAAACCAAGTCCGGGTTTTTGCTAAAACTGCTCTGTGGAACAGGCCTCTGGAGAAAGCAAAAGAAGCTGAATCACTTTATCTCTTACTGCTAGAATAGAAGATAATGAAGCATTTAACCTGAAAGGTGCATCCCTTAAGTCTTCTGCCACACAAGTTCAGACGACCTAACAATCCAGGTACAAGATTTTTCAGACAGTTAAAGACCAGCCACTAGATGTCAGGTTTTCAGTTTGTCCCTTTAAATGCGTGTTGTCGGTACTTGGAGCATGGATCTCTTCATCTTTACCAATCATGACTCGAGCGTCCAACGGTGTGACAGCTTCAGGATTGGAGAAAACAACAGTCACCACAGTGTGTGTGTGTGTGATTGGTGCGACACTACATGAAATTCTTCCCATTTAAACACATTTTCATTCAACTTGATGTACAAACATCAGGCCTTGATACAGATCACAGGGGCGACTATAAATAGAACGACACAGCAGGAGATTGTTGAATGATCTGTCTCAACTGTTCTGTTTCTGTCCAGATAGCCATCTGTTCGGCATGTCATTTTTTGTTTGTTTTTTTACCTCTTTTCAATCAGAGATACCAGAAAGGTCTATGTCTTTCAGTGTGTGCACAAAAATGTTTTTGGCAGAGCATTGGATTTTGGATGTAGTTGTGTGGGCTTTAGAGCCCAATGCCGACTCCAAAGGCGTTTTGGTAACAGATTGTAAAAGCGATGTGGGCTGGAGCTCTGTCGTGCTTTGGCTCCCACCGGGTTCTCAAAGAACCCCGTCTGGAAGCAAACCTGCCACCTAATCATGCCAACTGTCAGAGCTTTACTGTTCCTTTCAGACCAAACGCTCTCCCTCTCCCTTCAGGAAAATACAAACCCTCCCCAGGTGTTGAGGCCCATTTTCCTCATCACCTGTATTATAACATGAACATGTTTTTCTGCCTCTCTCTGTCTCTCTCTCTCCTCCTGCATCTCTCTGCTCATCTCTCTCCCTCCTTTTAGTCTCTGTGGCCTTGTTCACACAGCTAGCCCCAAATCCCACTTCTGCCATATTCAGAAGTCTGTTTCCTGAAGTCTGAACAGTAAAACTCACATGGAATCTGAATTCAGTTTTTTCAAGTGGGATCCAAACCACGTTGGTGGTGGTTTGAAACTGAAACCAGATTTCTACAGATGTGTCTTCATTCCAAACGCTCTGCTCGTTCAAATCAGATATCAGAGCGGCATGTGCATCGCTTGCAGCGCGACACAATGACATCATAACATGGTGGCAGACGTTTGTAGAAGAAGTGGAACTTTAATAACAGTCAGACAACAGAGAGACACTCCATATTCCTGCTGCTCATACTGCGTTACCAGTACGCCTGTGTTGTTACCCTAGCAACCAATGCAGCTTCGTCAGTGCAGAGCGCCGATGTGTGGACTCAACAAATCCCATCTGATCTGGTGACAGTAGAGCTTCAGATTCTGAATTTAGGAACAAATTGTTCTTTAGTGTGGACGAGGTCTTATTTTCACCCCGGGTCGAGGCGGAAGGCCATCCACACGTAGTCAGGGATATCTATGAGGTTTCTGAGCCTGTAACAGGAAGGTTTTCTTAGCCTTATCACTAAGAATGAATGGTGCTTTACACATAGACCTGCATTTGAAACCAGTTGTTTTATCCTCTTTTTGACGGCGATATGAGGTTTTGTGTTGTTTTTTTGTGTGTGTGTGTGTTGGTTTGAAAAGGCTTGTGTGAATATAGTGTGTGTTTGTGTGCAGTGTGCCGTGAAAGACGAAAAAAATGCTGCCACAAATTCTGTGATCAATATCATGCAATATCTACAGTGTATACTATCATCCTTTTAAATCGTTTTATCTCTTTTTGGTGACTTTTACAATGCAAGAATTCTGCTGACAGGATTAATGACGCATCTGTCTATCTATCTATGGCACTTCACGCAGTATTCGGATGTGAAGGTGACATGCCTGAGTACTGGAGTTCCCTAAGTAGGTCAGGCTGCCCCACTTTTCCCTCTAGCGTTGGTGGGGGTACATTAATTGGGCCTGTGTAAAATAACCTATTTACTCTTTGTGTGGTTGCCAACACAGGACAAACACTTTCTTCAGTCAGTACTTAATAATCTTGTTGACATTTCAGTCAAACTCATAATAACTTATTTTTCATACTCAACTTTGTCCCATCATATTCACGACGCCACATAATAAGTAAGTGCTGGCGACAACATGAAGGCCACTGGAGGTCTGAGTTATCGTGAAACCTCCCTGTGTGATCGCTCAGGCACTCACACACATTCCCTCTGTACATATTTCTTCACCCTCCCACATTTGTTCTGTACAAGCTGAAGATAAAGTGCACATCCTTGCTGTCCCAGCCCTGAACTGATAAAATCTCCACTGGCTTTTAGTTCGGACTCTTGCATCATGTTTTATCTGGTTACAGGTAAGCAGGTTGGTTTGATGGATGACTCTAAACATTTGTTCTGAATGTAGGTGGAGCCTTGTTTTTCGTAGGGGCGGGGCACTGGCCACTGAAAACATTTCGTAGAAGTTGATTGTTTTGATTTGCATGTTGGAGGGTGAACTCTGGCTGCCAGTAGCTTTTCCATTGCCTTTCTCAGCTCTGTGCTTAGTTGAGCTTGGCAACTAAGCACTCACACTACAGGAAGCAGGACGAACAAGGTGCGTTTGTTTAGTATGTTTCTGGTGGCCAGCAGGAGAAGAGACACGAGCCGAGTTGAAAGAGCAGAAAGGAGGGAGCCGAAGGCCACAAGGCATCACTGGCTGGGAAAATACTGTATGCAGAGTCTTTCCTTCTCAGTCAACTCTGTTCTTGTGTCCAGTTACTGGGGCCTTGCTCACACATCCCTTTCCCTCCCTTCAAGTTCCTAGTGTTCTTTCTGTCTGCTGCTGCACCACATTTAATGTTCCCCACTACACTGATGTGGCTGCACTGGGCTTCTTTTTTCAGCCAGGTTGTGTTCTCATGTTCCTTCCCTGTTGTTCAGTCTTCATTTTGATCGTGCTCTACCCCTCCCCCGTCTGTTATTCTCTCTACTCATTTCTGTTGCACTCTTTCTGTTTCCTCATTACTCTCTCTCGCTCTCACTCCTCTGTTTGTGTGTATTGTGTGGGTGTGCATTAATGGGCGGGACTTATTCTGCTTGCTTACGATTGGCTGGCCAGAACCCACAAGGGTTGTTTGTAGGCTGCGTTTAGAACCAGAGAAAGGAGGGGGGGGGCGGCTCGAGCAAGCTGGGGTCAGGGGAGAGCGGCGATAGAGTGCGTGGGTGTTTTTGTTTAGAGATGGAAGGGGTTGAGATCCGGGGGAGAACACGTCAGTGGCACTCTGAGCTTATGGGCCCTGAGTCCCGTGTTGTTTCTCCTCTCAAGGCAGCTGCCGTTCTCTCCTCCGTCTTCTGCTCCTGTCTTGCTGTACGCAGCTTTGCTTCCCTTGCTTCCTCTTCTGCAGCGCTTGCTGCCCCTGCACCCAAATGCAGCCCACCCCATGCTCTCAGAGCATGAGCGTCTTTCAGGGTGGAGGCACTGCCAGGGATGCTGGTGCTGCTACCGCCAGGAAACTCTCCAAAAGAATACTAACACTGTCAGCGTGGAGTAGCTTTATTTGGTGATGGTGAGTCGCTTTCCTTCTTTCCCTCAGACATTTGCACATTTCACCAAGTTCTTTTGCGTGCTTATTGAAGCAGAAATCCTGTGTCTTGACTTCTGCTTGTCAGACAAATGCAGAGTGGAATGTGGAGAGATGTCAGATAACACCACACACCTGCCAAATGCATTGTGCCTCTGGCAGGTAACCAGCCATCTTGAACTGATAAACTTTCTCCTGGCTGCCAGTTGTTGAAGTTGTTTTTATCGGAAAACCTGTGCACAACTTGTCCGTTTTGGCACATTCCAGCATATTGAGAGACACAAATTCCATAAATGAGAGCATATGATTAGACTGTAAAATCTTTGACTCCTTGTATCCTTTAAGAGACCAGAGGAGCTTTTCTTCTGATGTGATGTGTCCACTCAGCGCTGTCTTCAACCTCATCCACAGAAAACGGCCACTGACCCGGAAAATTGAAGACAGTTTTGTCCAATCTCATGTCTCCAGTTCGTGTTAATTTTCCTGATTCTTGTGTTATGCACCATGCTGTCCAGAGCTGTGTGTGTCTCTCTCTCTCCAGACATCAAGCAGTGGTCATATTTTCTCACGCGTATTTTCTCAATAAAAATGCTGCTTACAATCATTTCAGTTAAAGTCTTACAAATCTGCTTTGGCTGTTGTGCTACAGTATAATCTGTGTAAAGCCATGGCTTTACTTTCCCTAAACAGATTTGCTTCAGTGAAGGTTTGATGGTTCTCTGAACAACTCTCCTCCATTAGAGATGCTTTTCTTAGTAAGCGAAGCCCCCCAGCCCCACCCCCAGCATACTTGTCCTGCTCCTGTTGCTGCTTTTGGTAATCTGTGCATTAAGAGGTTGAAACCTTTTCTAGCCCCTCCTGATTACATCATATAATACGAATAATCAAGCGTCTCCGGCAGGCATCAGAGCTGTGCACTTGACATTTGTGTTTACTCTGTTGTGGCCTGTAGCTGTGTGTGGGTGGGGGTACCACCTGCAATTAATCCTGGGTCGATATAGGTGTAACACAGGTGCTCTACAAACAAGGGAGTGACAGGTTTTTCAAAATGTCCTGCCTGGTTGTTTCTTTCGGTCCAGGGGTCCATTCCAGAAAGGGAAAATCCTGAGTTTGTTAATCCTGAAATGAAGGATTTTTCAATTGTGTTTTCATATAACTGACAGAAATCAAACCAAATCTTTCTAAAGTTTTCCATGTTGGACTTCAGCTTTCAATTTTTCTTACTTTCATGAACTCTCTTTTCTGGAAGGGGCCCCTGCTATGATGTTTTTATTCTGTATGTATGAGCTTGATTTTAAAACAGGGCACCTGGGGCCTGTTTAGTGGAGTTTGTTCATTCTGAACTGAAGAAAACGCTGCAGAATGTCCCTTATTTCAGTCAGTGATATTCAAACATATGAAACTTTAAAGAGCTTTGGTTTGATTTCACTTTATATGAAAATAGAAATGATCAAACTCAGGATTTTAACCTAACCTGCTTTCTGAAACGGCCCCTGGCCTTTTTTATGTATTCTATGATGAAAGTATGTCGATCTATGTCAATCTGATCTTAAATTACAACAAAAAGTAAATATGTGTGGAGTAAAGTGATTTATTCATGCATTTACTGTTTAACTAGCTGCTAGACATAGTGTTTAAGGTTGAGGATATAGCAGCAGATGTAAGATCATTTGAAATGTCTCCCTCACATGTCATGGTTGTTACATCTCCAGTAGCCTGCAAATGTCACCTGCCAGTCTGTGAGCAGGAGCAGCAGGCTCCCTGGTGCCTTCAGGAACCGATAGAGCCATCTCATTTGTTTCTTCCCCGTCCTGATATGGTCATCTTTGTTGAGTCTCGCACACATTTTGGCAGCAAGACGCTGCCGCACTTTGTGCCGTGGGGCTTCCTGACTGCCCACAGCCTCGGCCACCATCTGCTCACGCATCGATAGTTTTCAAGCGTAGAAGCTCTCCCCCTACCTCGTCACGCCCCTCTGCAAAAGAAGGTCTGTGTTTGTTGGCAGCCAGTCTGCTACTCGGTTGCAGTGCTTAGAGTGAACTGAACACTAATGAGGCTGCATATCATGTGAGCCCAGAGAGAAAGCTCCCCATCTTCTCCCCCACCTCCCACATGTCCAGCCAGTTCACAGATCTCTCATGCAGCCTTTCCATCCACTCATTACACCGTCTTTGATTGCCGTGTTTTCTACCCCCATCTTCATCTCTCCTCCTTTCACTGCTGCTCTGCTCTTTTCAGTTTTTCCATATGTCTGTTTTAATTGTTTCCTAAGACATTTTTCAGGGCATATACTGTACCAACGCTGCATGTCTGAACGCACCACTCATGTTGTTGGCCCTCTTCAACCATGTTTTCCAGCTCTGTAATGTTTTGCAACTGAAACATGTTTGAAAGTGGCTGCATAGTTTTGCAATCTTGCTCTTACTTGTTTTATCTCTCCCTCGCCTCCAGGGCATCTGGCGTATTCCAGTAGATGAGATCGATCGACCAGGAAGTTTCGCATCTCATATGAACCGATCCATTGTCCTTTTGCTGGAGGTTCTGTTGCAGCTAAAAGATCACGATACTCTGCTGAAAGTCTCCTTCATGCTGCACAGAACCCCTGACCAGGGAAAGTATGGACCTACTTTTAGTTCCTTCAGTTTTTGTGAAGACATATGGTGCATTGATGTTCCCTGACTCCCCTCTTTGCTCTTTCTTCCATCAAGGAAGTATTTACGGGATGTTGACCGCCAGGTTTTGGCCAAGAGAGCATTTTTTCTAAGTGTAAAAGTCCTGGAGGACTCTCTGAACAGTCTCACAGGGGTGAGGAACAGAACCAGAGATGTTTTAGATGTTTACCACGCACCCACTTCATATTTTGACAGGTTCTGTGCTCTTCCAGGTGTCTGAGCAGCTTTCCAAAGCACCTGTGGCCTCCATGGGGGAAATGACCACAACGGACACATCCAACAGGCCAAGTTCAGAGGACAGCAAACATGCGCTGCCCAAAAAGCCAGGGTTCGCAGAGGGGGCGTGTGTCACTGAAACAGAACCCAAGGAGGCCTCCCAAGCACAAAAAAACCCTCTGCCGTCGTCCACTGACAAAGGTCATAAGGTGCCGGAGAGCTACACTGGAAAGGTGGAGTGTGCCGGGAGTGAAGGGCTAAGAACAGGTTCGGAGGAAGCGATGGAGCTGGACACTGGACACTGGAGGAAGCCCTCTGCCACCACAGATTCTCAGGGGAAGGACACAGACACCGAGCCCGCTCTGAGGGTCATGGAGCCCCAGCAGAAAGGGACTGACAGCCGCACTCCGGAACTGTCTCTGGAGGAGCTCAGTATTAGTTCCAGGCAGCAGCAGCTCCAGGCCTCGTCTACCAAAGTCACTGTGGCAGCCAGCAACACAGATCAAGCTTTACTACGAAGGCCCAACCGAAAGAGGAAGCTTCTAGAGGATGTGGAGTCTGGAAAAACCCTGCTGCTTGACGCCTACAGAGTTTGGCAGCAGGGCCAGAAAGTCATGACCTATGACCTCGGCCGCATCGAGAAGATCATGTCAGAGACGTATATGCTCATAAAACAGGTATGATACTTCTTCACACACACACACACACACACACACAGCCTTCCAGCACTGGCTCTGGGTTCTTAACTCTGCATAACAAGTGTCTCCTGACTGATTTAGTAACAGAGCCCCCACAGTGCATCAGGGACTTCCCTCTTCCAGTTTTCAAACATGACAGCAAATCTTTTTTTAATTGTGGTTGTTATGCAACTCAACTGCTGTGTTTTAGATCTTCTGTTACTGCTGAATATCAGCCATTGTTTCATGGGTAGTTATGACATGAAGGAGGTGAAGGAGCTGAACCACAGATGGTTTTTTTTAATGATCATATGAACCACGTGTTTTTAGTTTTGTTTTTTAATGGTCGCTACTGTTACTTGCTGTTGTTTGCTTGTATCCATGTTCACGTGCTGCTCACATATCCTTCTTTGATGGATTTGTAAGCAGACTATTTGTACATCCCTTCAATATCAACTGTGTTTTTACCGTTTGTTTCAATTTGTCTTTTTGCTTCATTTCAGTGACTGGGTTTGTCCGTGTGTAGTTGTATGTGGAATACCGCGTTTTAATCAACTTCTCCCGTCAAGTCTTTTTCCCGACCTTCGTAGTGATGAAAGTGGAATGGAAACAACTTTGTTTTCACCTGCAAATTATGTCACCGCGAGTTCTGAACTCAGACGTCCACTGCGTCAGCCAGCGAACTGATGCTAGCAGATGCAAACGCACAGTGAAACAAGTCGAAGGCGGTTGAGAAAGATGTGTTACGATGATGGTGGTTGAAAATCCCTCTAAAAAATTTTTTTTTTAAATTTGTACTTTGAGACAGTTCTGTTCGGTGGGGTTAGTAGTGGGTCCCTGGTGTACGATACCCACATATACATGTCGATACAGAGTAATTCATGCTGCATTTAATCACAGCTGGAACATCTCCTCAATTTGTCAAACTTCATTCAAGTTTGTTTTACAGGTTCATGGTAAATAAACAGTCCCATGACCCCCTCTCATCCTCCCCATCATTAACTCTGGCCAACATCTGTTCGTGTGACAGGATTTCTGTCATAATTTCAATCCATTTTTATAGTCTGTTAAGATTTACTTTTCCATAACCTGAGAGTATTTTGGGCTGCTGTGACCATCCCAACCTTTCTAACTCCAGAATCCTCTTTTTACACTCCCATTATGCTTTTAGTCCCCCAATAAGCATAATCTTGGCACAAGATCTTCAGGGCCTTCCCCAGATGTTCTATCACTTTCACCCACAATGGTTGTATGGAATTACATTCCCATAGCACATGTAGGAAAGTCCCTGCCTTTGTTCCACATTTCCAACAGAGATCACCAGGTAATAGACCAATCCTGTGGAGTCGAGAGGGGTTGAAGTAGAATCTCTGTATTAGCTGATATTAAGTAAACTTCCTTCTTGCCTCCCTGATGTATTTTCCCGAGTTTGCTAGTATCCTCTTCCACTCCACCTCATTTAGTTCACATTCCAGATCCCTCTGCCGTATAGTCTTCAAAGTCCTGCAGATATCCTTATCCAGCTCGCTGAAATCCCAATAAAACACTGCTGCTTTAACTCCAGAAAGTCACATACTGGCGGGTTGAGATTCCTTCTGACTGTCCTGTCGTGCTTCAGTGCTGCTGTGGTCTCTGAATGAAAAGATTGATGTGTCTGAATCAGAACGTTAGTCAACTGCAGAGCCCTCGAAACCCAGCAGCAGCATGTTTCCTGTAACCCTAAAAGGAGTTCTGCAATAGTTTGGTCGTTTTCCAGAAACATCTTGTGTTTGTGTGTCCCTACATGCACAAATGCATTGAGCTTCGTTTCCTGCATTGCACCATTGTACATTTCACATGAATAATTGCTGTTTACTTGTTTATTTGGCCAGTTCTTTTGCTTATTTTAGTTTTTTTTGTTCAGCCTCAGCTGGACGGGGTTTCAGTTTGAATATCCACTCAATGATGTTGTTAACCAACAGCATTTCGTGACATTGAGGTATTGTGGACACGTAAAGGCTGCTCAGAGACGGAACACCCACCATCATGCCGGCAGCCGCCCTTGTACGTTTCGCAGCTCGTACTGTTGCCTCAGAACCGCTCTCAGCGTTTGTGTGGGCTAACAAATACTGTCTGGTAATGACGGTGGGAGCAGGTGCTGCATTTCTGAGAAGACGGTTTCTGTTTCATCTAACACAGAATCATTGTGTGTGTGAATGAAAGGGAAACCAGACTTCAGCCACTTACTTTAGTACAAACAGAGTTGATAGGGAAGTGTTGGGTTCCAACTGTAAATATGATCTGATAAGGAATTGAAAACAGAAAAACATCCTTCTTTAAAGCTCGGCTTCATGTTGTTTTTTAACCAATTGGTACAATTTTAAAAACCAGAAGGAAGCGTTCCAGTCACTGTCTTTGGCTGATTTCTGTTGTGCTGTATACAACAGGATGCTGGAGAGAACATAACATCCAGATCGCTGCTAATTGCACGACGTTCTCCTGTAGCTAAGCTCAACTCCCACTCACCACACGTCCGCTGACAACACCGGGTCGTGATGGGAGCTTGTCTTGACTGAATGTGATCAGTCAGCTGTTCTGTTCTGTATGTGTGTGTTATCACACAACTTGAGCTGTAACTCACAGTGAACCTCACACACAGGCCATTTATTTTCTCAGGTGGATGAGGACGTAGCTCTGGACCAAGCTGTGAAGTTCTGCCAGATTCACTTGGCTACTTCTGCCCAAAGACAGGTAAGTCAGCTTGACCATCTCCCTCCCCAGTGACGCACAGCTCATATCTGAAGCAGTCAGACCGAAAGCTGAGTGCACATTTCAGACAAATTCGGAATAAGATGTTTATTTATGACCAACAATGTTTCTGTCCACACTGAGCAAGATCATGGATGACGTGTGGAACCAGTCGATTGCTGGCGAGCCCGTCGCAAATGGCCTTCACAGACAAAAATGAATGCACGTGAACAGTGATCAGCTTGTACTTCACCACCAGTGACTTTCTTTTTCTCCTTCTCCAAACTGATCCTGTTCCCCAACCCTCATCAAAGGACTGTAGCTGTTATTATCGTCACCATTTCTCAGAGGAATTTGTTTATCTTCTCATGCAGCATCAGTATCTGTTTACTTCCTGTACCTTTTTGATCAGTGTAGGAAATACTCATGCAATATATAATTGTAAAAAAATAGGATTCCAGGTTTTTTTCTTTGCCCTGTGTGCATAAACAAACTGGCACACAGAATTCTTGTGCAAGCTCTTTTAGTTAAGTTTCAAGGTTTAAAGCACCAGTAGGAAAGAATTGCAAGTGAGATAATAAATAAAAAATAAGGCAAAGAGCTTAAACATTATAAAAAGAGTTAACCAAAAATATATATATATGTAAAGGAAAAAGTTGTGTATGCTGTAGTGAATATTTTGACAAGGTACTTAGAGAAATATTTACATATTATAAACAGATGACTGTGGAAAATAACATATATACAGCTATTAAACATAATATCACATAATAATTTTCTCAGTACATATACTGTATTCCTCATAGTCTCATAGTCATATCTCTACATTCAAAAATGTACATAAAGGAAGTTCTGTTTAATACAGTGATACAGTACCTGACACTTTATTACACAGAACCTCATAAATGGGCACGTTTGTATTTCTTTGTATATGTGGATTAGGGGGATTGTTACCTACATCGAGAGATAATTTCACGTCAGCAGTCCCATTAGAAATAGATTTACTGAGGACAATGTTGACGCGTTCCATGCTGCTGGATTGGATTGGATTGTTTTTTCTAATATTCACCTAGACCGTTCCAACACACCCAATTTACCTCACGTGTGCAGATATGAATCAGAGGGAGTGATCTGCAGAGAGGGAAGCACAGGGAAGCAAATTGGAAGCATGAGTGAGCGTGGAGCTTGAAAATGGTCGTGTGTGTGTGTGCGCGTGCGTGCAGACTGAGTTCCCCTCATCAGGAAAACATGTCATGGCTGAAAGAACGTGCACTGCTCATTACTGTCACGCAGTCTGATATTCTCATGAACTTCTCCTCTGATGGGATCGGTGCTGGATGGATGCACCTTCAGTTGATTACCTCCCCAAATATCTACACACAGAGGTTTCATTCATTCATGACTGATGCTTAAGAACCAACCGAAAGTAAATGAATAGGAATGTTTGTCTTTGACTTTTGAGGGAAAATGATGAAACTCCCACGATGTGAATCTTCCTCACGCTGAACGCTGGAGGAGGCGGCTGCAGGCTGTGGGCTGTACTTTCCTCAGGTACATTGTTATTCACATGCACAAAGATCAGCCGACTTGCTGGTGTCTTTGGTGGAGATGTTAAATTCATGAGATTGGAATCATCAAGACTGCAGGAGCGGTCCACGGTTTTGGAAGGCGACTGCTCTATTTGATTTGCCTGCGCCGCTCTGCTGCGTGAATCTTGCAGGGAGCTTCAGCATACGCAGCAGATTGATGCACGTGGCTGGCAGCAGAGTGCCACATTCACCGATGGAATCTTCACACAGCTGTAGTCCAGTATGAGTACAGAATCAAACGTACTTGTTTTTCTAGGTGTATATTCAGGCGCACAAAGACTTGTCTTCTCTGACTTCCTTCCATTGTAGAAATGAAAACTTGAGAGGATTCACATTTCTTTTAATTGTGCTCCTCTGTTGCCATGACAGCAGCTGTGAGCAAGGCCGCTGCTGTCGCAGGTTGCTTGTGCAGCTCGTGTGTCTCACAAGTGGTCCTCAAACGGACTAGAACGAGGAAGGTGTCGTAGGGTTTGGAGTCGATGTCGCTGTAGAAGATGCATCCTGCTGAGGGATGGTCGCTGCAGCGTATTTCTTTTGACTCTTGTAGCCATCCTTCTCCAGGGAACGGGGATTAACAATTCTCTGCCATCCCCCTGATCCGAGTGCTGCTCGTGGGTCAAGTCCTCACCGCTCTCCTCTCTGTCCCCAGTCGGCATGCGATGCTCCGACCACGCCCAAGTACACCAAGGAGCACCGAGACATCTTCTTCCCTGCCTCCCTGCCGACGCCAGTCCTGCTCAGCCACCCGCTGTCCACCCAGGACAGCCAGACTAAAGTGGTGTATGAGCCCCTGAGCAAGTTGGCCAGACCTCCGGCCTCGGTCTTCCATGATCAGCTGCAGCATAGAAGAGCAGCTTGCCACCCGGCTGCAGCCATGTCTTTCCTCCCACACACAGGTACGGAGGCCTCGTCTTCACTGTCTCTGCCCCTCTTAACTGACACTTTAATGGTGGAATTGCGTTCCAGGTAAGTGTCTTTGCATTCAAACAGTGCAGTTCCTGCCGTGCTTCAGGCCTGTGACCAGCAGAGGGCACCGGTGGGCTTCCACACGTGTGTTGCATAACAACAAAGCCGACCTGCTTCTAGTTTGCTGAGTTACTCTGTAGATCGGTGACTTTTTCTGCCCACATCAACCTCTGTGGCTTCATCATGATCGTTTCACATTGTCCTCATGAATATTCTGTGGGACGCAGCACACACACACACAGGTGACACAATGCAGCACTTTTTTTTCAAGACAATTTCTTTTCTTCAACTTTCTTTTGTACCTCAAAAGAGCTGAATAAGCGCATCAGTTAAAGTCTGTTCTCCAAGTCCAGTTTTTAACACTTTCTGACTCGTTGTCACCTGACATGAAGTATTTATAGACATATTATATTATCAGTGTTTAATGCCCTGAAGAGCACCTGGACACCCGGACTCCTCTCTTGTCATTATTTACTATTATTATTTCTTGTTTATTATTATTATTATTGGTGTGTGTTTGTTTGATCACTTCCTGGGTATTTGGCTTCATTGCCTTTGTCTCCTCAATATCCCAAACCTTTAAAACCCCCACACACTCACATAGACACCCCTCTCATGCACACACACATGCACACAGCACTGGTTTCCTAGACAGTGCCACATGAGCCTGGAAGATTTCTTCTATTCTTTGTGAGAGTTCAGCTGTGGTCTGGAAGCTATCCAGATGTTCTCCTGATGCTGATGTCAGCAGTGATTGGTGCTCACGCCCTTCGTCAGTCCCAACAGACTCTGTTCAAACAGTCTCTTCAGGTCACAAAGTTGATGCGATATAAACATGTCGCCTTTGACAGTTGACTCATTCGATTTGATGGTTTGTTCCGTTTTTACCTGACGGCGCTCAGCAGCTACAAATCCGTCCACCGCCAACGTGTCTGGGTGTTAAGGTGAAACCACAAAGATGTGAAGGCTCTTCCATACACTGCACACAATAAACACAACAAGTGTGAATGAGCTAAGTGCTCTGGAGTCTCACCCACACATTGTTTTTTTGTCAGTATTGTTTGTTTTCTGTAGTGTTCACTGTGTAAAGTGTGGTTCTCAGATCATTTTACTATTTTTGTTTGATCATGTCAGTTGCACCTTCACACCCAGAGATGTTCAGTCTGTTCTGATGAACATGTCTGTTTATCGTCTCTGATCTCAGACGAGCGCCAGGAGCCCTCAGAAGGACTTTTGTACCGACAACACGAGTCCAACCTTTGCCAGCAGATGAAATTTGCCAGCGTGTCCCAGGAACCGGCAGCAGCAGCGGCAGCAGCAGCAGGCGGCGGCTGGCTGCAGGAGGAAACTGCCACATGTAGCACCACGCCACAATGCTCAGGTCAGAAGCTTTGACTCGGCGGTGTGACGTCACAGCTCTGACGTGCTTTCACAGCACCGTCTCCAGTGACGTCCTCTCTGTCTCCTGCAGACCAGCAGCAGTTCACCAGCAACGAGCAGTCGAAGCTACTTCCAGACCCCAGTCGAATCCGCTCCCGAGTCCCTGCAAACATGCCAAAGCTTTTCATTCCTTCCACTGTCACTAAGTTCCCTCCAGAAATCACAGTCACCCCCCCAACACCCACACTCCTGTCTCCCAAAGGCAGCATCTCAGAGGAAACCAAACAAAGACTCAAGGTACGGACGCTGAGTCTCTGAACACACACCATCAATCCACCAACCTTTATTTATTTATTGCTTTTCTTACAAAAAATCCCACCCAGCTCATAATGCAAGAACAGGGAGCTGAGCAATAAAACCCTTAAAAATATAAGGTAAAAATGAATAAACAACATATTAAGATGAAATAAAAATAAAATATGTAGCTCAGAGGACCTATACACAAACTAAAAAAGTGCCGTGGAGACTAACAGCACCCCCTACTGTCTGCTCCTGTGCAGAACGTCATCCTGGCCTCGCAGTCTGCAGCCACAGTCAAAAAGGACACGCTGAGCCAGCCGTCCCTGGAAGTGCAGGAGACATCGAGCCAGGAGTCGTCTCTGGAGAGCGAGTCGGAGGAGGAGGACGATTACATGGACATCTGAGACTCTTTGTTTGCTTCAATAAAACACTCCAGGAGTCCAAAAAAGTCTCCAGCATGTTCATGTGCCATTTCTGCATATCTCCACTAACGGAAACGCACCCGGCTCTTCCGGCACCAAACACTTGTAGCCTTTGAAACCGAGCCGGCTTTTGTTGCGCGCTGCCTGATGGTCGAGGCTGCAGCTGATCCACGTTTGGACGCTGCCGGTGGGAGGTGCCTCCGTCTGGACTCAGCAGTGCTGTGCTGCCCTTTGACCTTTTACTTTGGCATGACAACTTCACCTGCAGTTCACGTGCATTGGGTATTTGATGTATTTGGACGAAGACGGAGGACGGTGGCATGAGGCGGCGTCCAACTTGTAGCAGATTGGAAATGTTTACACTTTTGGGACGATTCTTTCCGTTCGCACTGATCTGTGCACTGTTTTTTTTTTGTACTTGCTGTATTTCTGCTCATGTGTCTATTTTTTTTCTTTTGTGTCCATTTGTAGCTAAAAAGGAAGTTACAGTCGTTAACAGGAAGATGTCCTGTCACCAGCACCGTTGTGATTCATATGGAGAAAAAAAACATTTCTAAATCTGTTAGAAATTAGCTTTTGTACAAATCATCCAAATACCTGTTTGTCTGTGAAGGAGGGACAGGTGTGTGTGTGTGTGTGTGTGTGTGTCTGGGGGGGGGCGGCATTTCAGTTCCACACAGCTCAGGACAGACGCTGCTCTGCTCGTCTTCCTGAGTCCAGTGGACCTGAGATGCTCAGTGGGAGCTGAACTCAGTAGGAGACAACAGAATGTTTTTTATTAATTGTTTTGTATAAAAAGAAAGTATTTGATGATTGTTTGTTGAAAGCTGTGTTTAAAAAAAAAACTTAAAAAAGAAAAAAAAATGATTACATGTAAATTATCACCGTTGATAGAGAACAAAAAGATTTTTGTATTTCATTATTTTTGTTGCGGGCTGGATGTCAGATAATTTTCTATTGTTCTGCTGAGCTTCTGGGAATGTACCGCAGCTATGAGGGGAACCTCTCTGTCCAATCGAATGCATTCTAGATGTCGAACCAAAAATATATTTGACAACCAGTTTCTGTCGAGTGTGTGTGTGTGTGTGTGTGTGTGTGTGTGTGTGTGTGTGTGTGTGTGTGTGTGTGTGTGTGTGTGTGTGTGTGTGTGTGTGTGTGTGT
>CAAKHB010005396.1:84120-104075 GCA_901007665.1 Aeoliscus strigatus
TGTCAAACTGATGCATTACAGGCTGTTTCAGCCTGGCTGACTGCAGCGTAAGAGGACGAAGGGATGACGGAGGGAGAGAGGAGGAGGAGACACACACACACACACACACACACACACACACACACACACACACACACACACACACACACACACACACACACACACACACACACACACACACACACACACACACACACACACACACACACATACACACACACCACCTGAACCCAGCTGGAATCCCAGTCACACTGTAAACTCAACCATTACATTTACATTCCTGGACGGACTCAAAACTGTCAACAAGCTGTGAGGAGTGAAAGCTAAAAGGACAAATTAGGAGTTGTCCACAAACGTGTTTTTTTCATGTAGAATAAAACTTGCTGCGTAACCACAACCCCCACTCCCCAATAAATAAAAGACGTTGTCTTCAACACTGCATGTTTAATTTGCATGTTTGTTTTTTTTCACAGGAAGAAGAAAAAACAGAACACGTCATTTGTTTTTCAGCAGCAGAGAAAAAAAATGGCGCTAAAGTGACGCATGAATCATATTGAACAGGAAATATTTCATCACTGCTCTTCACCGAGGTCAAAAGTCAAAACAAATCACAAATGAGTGTAAGAAACAGAATGACCACAGTGGTTTGGTTTTTCATCACACGACAGGATGGCGCCATCACTGCTGCATCATTCAGGCACTGAGCCACGCGTGGAACCTCCTCCTCCTCCTCATCCTCCTCCTCCTCAACATCCAACCAGACAAACAAGGCACAACGTTAAAACCAGTGGTCACTGTCAGAGGTCGACTGGAACCATCCAAACATGACGTCATTGTATTAAAAACATACAGAAACTTCCCGGCCCACACACAAGTTCATGTTTATTCTGGAACAAAAGAGACGACATGAACAAAACACACATAATCCTCCCTCCAAATGCAGATGTGTCAAAGTGCTGATTGGTGTGACGCTGTCAGACCTCACATGTACAAACAGGAAGACTGTTGTTCACCAAACAACAACAACAACAACCCCACTGGTGGAGGGCTGCAGCAGCCACGACCCCAACGCCTGAGCTCTACGCCCTCTAGTGGTCAAAGCACAGACAACGGGACATGGCGCCAAGAAATACTGTATGCACCTTTAGTTTCCTTCAGTTACCGTTTGTTGGAGGAGCTGACGACCGCAATCAAAGTGAAGCCTGATCATAACCCTGAACTAAACTGTTGAATGTTATGGTTACGAAAAAAAAAAAGACTAGAAGGATGTGTGAGCTGGAGAAGTAACATGAGTCTGTTTGCAGGAGTAAAGACGTGGTGCATTCAGAGCAATCACATGGGCCAAAGTTGATGGACGTGTCAAGATCCTTTGTTTGTCTGTTTGGAATCAGAGTTAATGAAGGGACGACAAAAGGACACGCACACAGCTAGAGATGTGACGGGACAGCTGGTCCAAAGTTGGCTCTGAAATAACTGCATAGTTCACTGAGGGTGATGGAGGTTCTGTGAAGGCTGAGTGGAAGGAACAAGGAGGCTTCGAGCCTCCATCGCCGCATGGAGCCAGTTCATGTCTCTGAGTCAGATGTACGGTGCACCTACGGCTACCGAGTAGCTTCAGACAGACAGACAGAGACAGACAGTCAGACAGACAGACAGACAGACAGACAGACAGACAGACAGACAGACAGACAGACAGACAGACAGACAGACAGACAGGGCACCACTTAGGGTCCACATCCGTTGTGCTTTAGCCTGCTGTTAGCATTAGCTCCATGAATACTAGTGTGAGGATCCATGAGGGTGTTTGTGATCAAAATGTGTGCAAAGGTCAGAGGCACTCAAACGCGTCAAACGCTGAGCACGAGAAGTGCGCGACAGTCTCCAGAGTTCCAGTGGACTCACGTCAACGTTCTAATCTTCACTGGAGTCCTCGGAGTGCTCCACGTCCTCCCCCGAAGCCGCCGTGCGCTGCTCCCAGCTCCGGGCGTGTGCGATGGCAGCGGGGGGCATGAGCGCCACACAGGCGGCCAGGCCCGAGACGCGCTCCTTGAACTCAGTGTCGTTCTCCCACTCGTCTGTGTCCGTGTTGAACACGTGAACGTACTTCATCCTGTTGGCTTTGTCGTGCGAGCGTCCACCCAGGACGTAAATGCGCCTGTCCAGCACCGCCATGCCGGGTTCCCCGTGTCCACCAGGGACAGGACTCAGCAAAGACCAGGAGTTGGCCGAGGGGTCGAAGCAGGCCGTCTGAAACACAAACACGTGACCCGAGTGATGTCAGTGATGTACAGTACAGTTAAAACCTGGAATGACAAAGTCGTCCCTTTGTAAAAGAATAAAACAACATTAGTTTGTGCTCAACAGACAAATATTCAATGTATACTACGTTACACATGTGTACTACACAGAAAGGCCTCAAATCAGCTTGAATACTTTTATTTTAAGAAAAAAAATAGGTGTCAATAGGAATCGTTGGATCCTGTGGCTGACAACGTTAGCTAAGAACGTGTGTGTGCACTCGTGAGAGGAGAGAAGGAAAGGGAGTCCATCTCTGCTGCCAACTAGTGGTTGGAGTTTTAAATACAAGGCAAAAATGTGACGTGACGCGCCTTACAACCGTTTAACCCACACCTACGTGTTGATTACTACCATGGTCATCTGTTAGTTGTTAGTTTCCATGTGTTATCCACGCCCTAACTTGTCACATCCCTGTGCGGTTTTGTGCTTTATTTTTACTTGTGCCACGGATGGATCGTAGAAAAGTACGTGTGCATTATACACCGTTTTATCCCACAGCGGTCAGCCAATCAGAAAACAGCATTCGCCCATCCAGGCTGCTGCGAATGGGAACATCAGGAAGAGCCTGTACCTTCAGGACGTCCCGTCTGTGACCGTGCTCGTCGTTGCTCCCCCCGATGACGTAGAGGCGTCCGTGGACGGCAGCCACGCCGTGCCAGGCGCGCCCCACCGGCCCGTCTGCACACGTCGACCAGCGGTTGGATGCCGGGTCGAAGCAGCAGGTGTCTCTGAGGTAGGCGTCTCCTCTGCGACCACACGTTATGTAGATTTTCCCATCGAGTTCAGCTCCGGCGTGGGCGTAAACCTGGAGGGAAAGACACACTCATATTCAGGTGGGAAGCAACAGGAACAACTAACTGGTGACAACCTACCTCTCTTTTAAGTGGAGCCACAAAGTCCCAGGCGTTGGTGTGCGGGTCGTAGCGCTCCACCACGTCCAGTTCATTGCTGTAGTCTCGCCCCCCGATGGCGTATATGTGTTGGCCCGCCACGCACACGCACAGGTCGGCGTGCGGCTGCTGCAGAGGCTGGATGGAGCACCAGCTGTTGTGGCGAGGGTCGTATCTGGAACACAACAGACGACAGACGATGGCTTCGGGACGTCCTGAGGAAACGTGTGACACACGTCTAAGAGTGTGTGATGGAACGGAGATGGACGGCAGCTGATCAGGGTTTCATCCTCATGACCCTGTTTCAAGGTTTGAGTGTGCTTTGACAAAACACACGTGTATTTATTTCTGCTTCCATTTCTATTACAACTGCTGATGGGTGTGTGTGTGTGTGGGGGGGGGGGTGGTTCTCCAGCTTCAGACTGGTCGAGGCAGAAGGCCACTTGCAGAGCTGCTAGAGGTCAGAACAAACTGAGCTCAGGTCGACTGAAGCTCATGTTTCTCCTAGAGTCAGGCAGAGGGAGATTATTTGGAGTAAGACTGATATTTTGAAATCAGATTTCGTTTACTCGTGTTGACAAGTTGCTTTGGTGTTTGAAACTGATTTGCCCACATCTCTAGTCTTCTCGCTGTACACTTCATCCTGTGTGAAAGTGAAACTAGCTGTCTCTCCGACAGGGAGGGCAGGTTCTCTGACATTCTAGAATGCTCATTGGTTATTTTCAGAAAAAAGAAATCAGGTGGAATCTCTATCTAGACGTCTTTACCTGGATGAAATATGACAAAGATATTATTAGAAAAGGTAGATAGTGTTTGGACGTGCATGTGCGTCCGTCAGCGCCAGAAACAAACGTGTTCTTCGGTTGGAGACCGGAGGTCGTAAATGCTCCATGAGTCACTTTCTCACCTCCAGCAGCGTTTCATTGCGCGGAATCCGCTGGTGTTCTTGTCTCCTCCGATCAGGTACACAAAGTTGTTGAGCACAGCGATTCCCTGGTTGGACATTCGGGGCCCGTGAGCTGCACTGAGCATCCTCCACTCCCCCCAGCTTGGGTGGAACACCTGGAACATGTGTTCATTCTCCAAACCAAGAGAGGTGGACGTGAACATCCCTCCGAAGCCCAGGATGCAGTGGAGGGTGGAGCGCGGCTGGGTGAGGGGACTCTGCAGGACGGGCTGCCAGATCTCCTGCTGATGGTAGTGGAGGGCGGCTGACACCAAGTCCTTCAGAGGACACTGGTCCAGTCTCCCACACAACCTCTGCAGAACCTGCTTGTCGATGAGGCAGAACCGCACAGCTCCGAGCATCTTCAGGTCGTCCTGTGGTGCAACCAGATGAATCGTTTATGTGATGATTTCGACAAAGTAGGACAAGCTGAGCGAAGCTACAGCTGGGGACACACTACACGACGTTCACTGTTGAAAAGACCTGAAGTTCTTATGATTTCAACCGACTGAACACATCAAACTGTCATCTGAGCGACTAGTTCTAAAGGGCAAACAAACATGGACGACAGTGTTGTCCAGTGTCGTTTCGTCTGCCCTCTTCCTCCTTTGCCTTTGTCTTTTGATATTCCTACTACTTCCATTCATCTTCTGACACTACTTCCTGTGTCCCGCCTCCTTTTTTCAGTGGCTGTTTGTCAACACAAATGGAATCAGCACACACAACTCCACTGAGTCCACAGTCAGCGTGATTGACCGCGACTGACTCACACACTAGCTGATTCCAGCCTGTGCCCCTCCAACACTAATATAATTCTGTGCCAACGCGCCATGTCGATGGTAAATCAATGGTACAATCAGGCAAAAGAAGAAAAACCCTGTAGTGTGTCCTGAGCTTAAGCAGCTCTGAACAATTCCTTCTTCTCATAAAAAAGGAAAGCTGAGTACAGACACGTCGGCGACTGACCTGCAGGTCCACCTGATCACTTTCCACCTGCTCGGGACTGAAGTGGTAGTGAAGCGCTGCCTCGTACACCTCGTTCTCACTGTTCACTTGAAGCTCGTCGCTGCACAGCACTTGGAATATATCATCTTGGGGGAACTTCCGGTAAACGTCGGCGCGTGAAAAGGTCTGGATGTTCCACAGGATGTAGGTGCGGACTTTGACATTGAGCTGCTGCAGTCCGTAGAGGTCAGCGAGGTGATGCACCTCCAAGATGTTGCTCTCGTCCATCCAGGAGAAGAGGAATTCACAGCAGAAGGCGATGACGCTGTCAAGCTGCAGGACACAGACGGACCAACACAACAACCGACCTGCTGGTAAATGAGGCACTGCAGCATTGGTGTTTTGGCCTGAAACTGAGCTGTGTGCCACGTCCAGGACACGTCACACACTTGGTGGCGCTATTTTAACAAAATGAACCCCCTTAGATGACAGGTCAAATACCCCCCCCCATGATGTAAATCTGTGAGTTCTGATGTGTGGTTTGCTCCACTTTTGTTGTACAACATACAGACAAACAGACACACACAGATAGATAGATAGACAGATAATTATGAGTTATTACAATAATTGGATTATAATTATTTATGTAAGCGCCTGCTCTGTATGGAAACCTGTTCTGCTTTAAGTTCATATAAATACAAATGACACAAAGTTCTTTTGCACAATTGTCAAAAACACTCAGCATGGGGATCGACATGATGTAAAGTAGGAAGTGCCATCATGATTTGCCGAGCTAAGGAAGGTAAATATGAGTTTTCCTGACTTGAAGCTGTCATGGAATGTTCTGTAAAGTTCCTCAGTCGTGGAACAGGTGAACGTGGCTGACAGTGCCACATGCTGCACATCTCAGCTTTGGGAACTTTGGTAGAAGAGCCTTCTAAAATAATGACTTGTCAGACTGTTTTTAATGCATTTTTTTCTTCATCTGTGTTTTGTGTTTCTTTTCAAATGTACCTTGACTCTGGAATAAAGTTGATCTCTCTATCTAGTGTTTCATCAGTACAGCCCGTTCCGCTCTTGGGTCATTTCCAGCCCCCCCTGCTGCCAGTCACAGCCAAAGTAAAAACACCTTTAGCGTACCTGGACCAGTGTGGCAGCTATGAGCACCTCCTGGACACACTCCAGGTCTAATTCAATCTCTGACGTGTAGATGTAGTCGAGGAGCTTTGTCATGGCCTTATAAGTGACTCCGTGAATGGGGATCTCTTCCTGCTGCATCTCCCGTAGGCCTCCAGCAAACATCCCCCTGACAGAGATCAGTGACACGGGAAGGGGTTTACGTTGGTATACTACAAACAAAAGTTATCAAATTATCATTGACATTTGTTTTACTGGTGAACTGAATTCAAACATATGCAACTTTAACTTTTTGATTTGAGAACTGAAAATGCAGCGTTTTGTTCATATCAGGGGTAATAAACGCTCTGGAACGGTCCCCTAGTGGTATAAGACGTATATAACACAAGAAAAACCTCGACAGATGTACGATTCTCGCTCGTTCTCGGCTGTGAAAAGTGTAAAAGGTTAAAGCAGAAACAGCGATGTCGAAAGCAGGAAGCTTGTTTTCCACTAGATAAATGGCAGCGGAGGAGCTGCCACACACAGCTGCATGGAGAAGGAAGCAGGAAGAGGAATGAAAAACAAAAAAACAGCACAAACATTATGGCAAAATGATCATTTATTATTTGTGTAAGTTTTTTTCCCTATTGTATTTACTTTGCATGGTATTTTTCTATTTTATAACGTGTCTTTTCTATGCCTTTACACAAATTCCTGGGTGGACTCTTTAGTTTGTATTTCGACTTTATTCTCGAAGTGCACAATGAAAACGAAAGCTGATGAGCGAAAACCCTAATACTCCTCCGTAAGAATCCTACATGTGAGAGATACACACATCGAGTTTGAGCATCCGGGACATCAGGGCTGTTGGCGCTTAAAAAAAAACATTTTGTGAGTGGTAGGACACTTCCACGGTCCCATAGATGAATAATTCATGGGGAAAGAACGTCCATGTTGTTTTGAAATTACCCGCTTTCTTCAGACCCTCGAAAAATACCATTCATTTCCTATGGGAAAACTTGACCTTTGACACTTCGCAGGCCGTGGGTCAAAGGTCAACAAGAAGGTAACGGGGAATACCGCGAACACGTGTATTTTTTTATGTCGCGATTCGGGCAAGATATTCCTTTTTTAAATTTTCCATTTCAATGGGAAAACTTGGCCGCAAATTCGTAAGTATCGCGAAAACCGTTTTCGCATTAACGACGACGACCGCTGCGTGACTGGTAGCTAACCGACATCTGTGACAGAAACAACGACACTACTGCTACGACTACTACTACCACCACTACTACTACTAATAATACTAATAAACATGATGGACTGTATCACCAAGGTGGACTCTGCTGGCAGACCCCCAGTAATGAGGTTCACCTGAAGTACTCGCAGGAGGCGGCCAGCAGCAGCCGGTGGCCCCGGATGGGACGCGCCTCCACCAGCAGCACCACGTCGAACAGGACGCCGCTGTGCCGCAGCGCCAGCAGGCTGTCCAGAAGACTGTGGGGGTGAGCCGGGCTCCGGAAGGTCTGCCGGCCCGGGCGGCTGGAGGAGCCGGCGCGTCCCCCCATTGGTCACAGCTGAGTCCCGGCACGACGCGTTAGCAGCGTTATCTAGAAAGCAGACATGAAGCAGACCGACAGCGGCCAAAAAACAACTCGCGGAGGCGACGCTGTCCTCTGATTTCCGACATATCAATCCAGTCTGTTTACTTTCTGCTGTCAGGAGCTGAGCGATGATGCTATTGGTCGTCACGGCGAGAGTTCCCGCCCATTGGTGCAAAAGAAGCCAATCAGAAATGTCCGTCTCTCTTGGCAGGAAATGAAAATAAAACACATCAGTTTCAGTTGGACTTATCAGTTAATATCGATCTGCGTTCTGGGCTGTAGAATGTTCAACGTTTTAACTTCTGACCTTAAAACAACAGTTCCATGTTTAGACATAGGAAGTGTTGCTGACAGACACAAGAGGATGCTGTTCCCTGCTCAACCGTCTGAGGCCTCTGATCGCACTCAGAGTTCTGCCACTGTGTGTCTCAAACACACAGATGCTTCTTACTTTCTACTGACTGAATAATTTAACATCCAAGGAACAGTCTCTGTTATTCTTCAATACATTTGTATTGTTACCTTTCCACTGCCTGCTTGAAATAACACCAAGGGTGGCAAACGTGTATTTAGTCTAAGATCGACTCCACTCATGTAGTGTTATAGCAATACATGATATGATATGATGTATATAAAAAAAAACACCTCCAGAATTAGAAGTCTCAGGCATTCACCTGCAGTAACAAGAAGAAAAATGAAGATCACATATCAGAATGACTTTTCCACTGTTTGCTCAGCTGCTGAGTTCCTCAGGTGACATTCAACATCTGTTTTGTAAAAATAAATGTGACAAAAAACATAGTATTGTTGATGTTCTACAATATCATAATGGTTTCATTTTGGCTTATGTCACATTTTAAACACGACGAGTGGAGAAATATCTTTGCACAATGTAACACAATAATCCAACGCTTGATTTATTTTTCAATCTAATATGCAGTGGAAAGATGCTACTAGTGTAGCACACACACACACACACACACACACACACACACACACACACACCACTGATACTCTGTAAATGGAATGTTTAGCCTTTGTAAAAGGTTGTTCAGCCACAATAAACATGTATATACAATTGATTAATCAACAGTCCAGTTACTTTTCAGCCAAAAAGTATCAACATATTTGACAAAGGCAGTCAAGTGTTGATTGGAGGTGGTAGTTGACGGTAGTTTGAGCTCCCATGTTGACTGTGACCAAGTGCCAAATGATGAGCATAGATGATCATTAAAGAAGGAATTGAATTTTAACATGATACGTGTGGAAAGGTGTACATGATTAAACTACGGTGTGACGAAATGTCAAACTGCTTTTTTGTTGTTTCTCAGAAATGAATCTTTGTATCCATGGAATTATTTCAAGCTATACAACCTCATCAGGTTCAAACTTCATCCTCAAACTTTACATTCTGCACAGTACAACATCCTCAAAAAAAAAAAAAAAAAAACAGCCCAAATACAGCGAGAAAATGGTTGAACCATCAGGATGAGACACAGCTGAGGAGGGATCCCTCTGGATGGACAGACTGGAGAACATTAATACCAGTGGGATATTAGAGGGTGGGAAAAGGGTTCAGGGCCTTATGGAAGTAACTCTTTTGACACTTCAAACCAAATGTGACGTTGTGATATTATTGAGTAACAGAGGTGACAAACATCAGTGGTGAATATTACACACACATCCACTTTCTGAAGGATCGTTTTCTACTGCAAGTACCTGCTGATTATAAAAACACAGGGAAATATAAGACAGCAACACATTTCTAACATTTTCTACAGTAAAAAAAGGAACCAAATTATTGAAAAAAAAATTACTGCTACATACTACATTATTTGCTGTTGTTGTTGTTGTTGTTGTTGTTGTATTATTTTCATCCCACAGAGACTCATCCCTCTTTCTTGGTCTTTTTCTGAGGTTTTTCCCCCCATCTTCGCTGTGCAGACTATAAAGTCCATGGAGACAATTTAATTTGTGATGTTGGGCTATGCTATTAAAATGGAGCTGCACAGATAGATGATAGTTTCTGTGTGAGCAGCACTGTCTCCTTACATCAGGAAAACTGAGCTGGGAGACGACACAACAACAAAGAGGAGGAAGCTGAGCTGCACTTACAGAATGAAAACATATACTCCTGATTTTTAAAATGTTTATCAAGACATAGATTGGTCTTCAAGCTTGAGCTTTTATAAAATGAGTTCATGTACTAAAGGAACTCATCAGACAGGGAGCTCATGTTGAGCGTCTGAGCTGAAACAAGGATGACGACAGTACATCAGGTTGCAGCAGCAACACATGGACACGTGAATGTGATCTTCATCATGACTCCTGTGTGCAGGGGCTGATACGGAGAGACGGCTGCAAAGTGGAGGCCAGTGCAACTGATGAGTTTGGGGCAGCAGAGGTGGATGGGTCTGATCCAACATGGTTTCCATGCCAACTACCTGCCATCATTCATGTGGCTCAAGAGACTTGAATAGCAAACATATGGCACAAAACCTTAATGACCTGGCTTTCTATTCACAATATTTATTCAGTCTATTTGTTTATTTACATAGCACGTCAATAGCCTGATGCTGCTGCCAGAGAGCATTTTCACTGTTTAACAGTGGACAATTCATAAATGAGGAGCTGCCCAGTGTCTTTACACACAATTCAGTCTCTGTGATTCAGAAGGCGAACGGGAGGTTGTAAAATGGCCGAGGTGCAATCCTGACAGGTGCAATTTTTGTGTTTAATGAATGTGAATAATGACCAATTAGTTTTCCTACGTGTGAAACTCGTGCGGCCCAAACAACCTCCATCACAGCGGCTCGCTGGGACCTGTCAACCGTCTCCTGTAGGGTGGCGTCAACTGAGCGATGCACTGCTTATCTTTAAGTAGTGTCTTTAAATTTAGTCTTTAAGGCCTCAACGGAATGTAACAGACATACTCAGGATGCGTTTGACTGAGATTATCAGTCATTTTGTGATGATACGACTTTTGTACTTATGCAGGTTCAGTAAAATTGAATGGGATTTCACTTTTGCTGAACAACATTTTACAAAACAACTTGTACTGTCTGGGAAGACATTTCATTGTCTGTGTAGTGGACATTTGTCCCAAACAAAAATCAGTGTAAATAAAAACACCACGAATGCACCAGGGGTGTGTTATTGACACAGGTTATTGCAGATTCTTTTCAGTTTTGTATGATTTGACAGAAACAAATTATTTGTGTGTTTTTTTTTAAACAAGTTTTCCATAAATATGGTCTCAAGAAAAAAAAGCAACACTTAAAACACTGTATTATATCTTCCAGGCCTGTAGGTGGCACTGTAACGCTGCCACAGAAATACACCAAAAACAAAGACAAATGCATGAGCACAAAACGGTATTTGTGAAGGATAAATGATGTGGTTCTACACTCACAGACTCAGGGCCACATCAGCCACTTTGGGACTGCATTCATTCTACGCTGTCACTTTAAGGCCTTAGTACTGTTTGTCTTGTGTTGCACCGGTGCTGTTTTTGATTTCCTTTTTTTACATTTGACGAATGATGTTTATACTTTTATATAAAAAGTACTGCGACACCGTGAGCCCTTGAACCCAACTGAAAGACAATTTCAATCCTCCATCAGAACTGACAATGAAGCTACCTTGAACCTCAGCAGCTTCTGCAGCACAAACACAACACTGGTGATATGATATGATAGGATATCATCATTTCAGGATAGATGCATTTGGGTTCAGATTTATTCACTCTGGAACCCGGTTTTGTATTCAGGCTCCAAAGAAACATCCATTCGATAAAAAAGTTTGTGGATTCACCTAAACTCATCTCGGTGTGGACATGGCCTCATTTGATCCCAAAAATATCTGGCAAACAAAACAACAAAGGATGATGCTTCTCCCACACCGGTAGAAAAGTTACACCCCCAGTGTATCCTGGTATTCAATAAACCACCCATTGTGTGATAGACATGAAATAGACCTTAGGAGGAAGGAATTACAAAAAAAAACCCTTAATAATTTGATTATAATGAAAATAAACAATCTACAAATACTGTCTACCGCAAATGTATGTGAAATAAATACATAGCTCCCGCAGTCTTGTCTCTACAGTGTTCTTCATCGAGCACTGACATCATTCTCGAAAATAGTGGAGACGGTTCTTTGCTTCACTGGGGAGTTGCAAAAAATAAACCAATGCTGCAGCAAGACGAAGGCCTCCAGAGCTGTTCTCCAGGATGCAAGGGGCGTTAATTAGACACATAAATAAGAAAAAGAAAAAAATCGACAAGCGCGTCCCTCAGGCCTCGCAGGGCTCTGACTGGACATAAGGGCTGCTTCTTCTGGAGGGAGACAGAGGGGTGGATCATCATGTCTTTTTCACACATTGCAGGGAAATGGCTTTTCCTAGTGAGAAGTGTTATACAAGACGGCGAGCAGGAACATGATGGACCCAGACGAGCTATGACTGCTGCTGTCAGAGGGGACGTTTGGGCGGCCACACGTGTAGCATACCGCTAATGGAAGATTACAGGCATCGCAGTGGCTGTTTTTTTGATGTGATATTAAATTTAAAACAAATTTACATGTTCTGTGATGTTTCATAAGCAGTCACCCTGGAAACTGTCACGCTCTCTCACACACTTGCAAGGAGGCCAAGTAGAATGGGAAAGATAATGGATCAAATTTTAATTGGGACATCACTGTGGCCAAGAGCCTGAGTGGGTGTTTGGTCATATCTACCATGTGTCTGAGCATTTCGGTCTCATCTTGAACAGCAATTTGCTCCCACCTCCCTCCATCGCATCATACTGCAGCTGAGCACGGCTTATTGGAATGGGTGTGATTGCAGGGTGAGACATCAGCATCTTATTCTCTGTGGCAACGTGAGTGTAAAGCGTGAATCATATGCAGACATCAACCAGCAGGAGCTAGGGGGGTGGAGGGGTCGAGGGGGGTGCAATAAAAAGTCCCACGCGTGCAGCTGATCAGAAGAGTCAACATGCATTCACATTTATTAAAATGGGGGGGTGGGCAGGTCAAATGCACAGTGGAGTTCTACCAGAGTAAACCAATTCAATTCAATTCAACATCATACCACCTCAGCCTCTTTTCTCTTTAATTCAAATCTGTTTATTTTTGCTTTCATAATTACTTTCAATGGTTATTTGTGATGTGAGAGTGAGTCAGAGGCATTTCAGATAAGATGTGCCACATTCAAATATTAAGAGGAAAGTTTTGGACAAATCAGCTTATTTTCTCCAACATCAGAAGTTGGATAAGAAGACTGATGCAGCTGTGGCGGGGAGGGGTCGGAAACGGACCGCCCACCAGTTACTTGGGAAATGTAACACACAATAGCAAGTTCCCCCGTTGTAACAGTAGTCTGCCTGTTTCAGTGATTTTATCAAAGTAATGTATCCAATGACATTTGATTAGTTTTTCTAAATGTTGGATGAATGTTCTCAACTGTTTCATGTCAGTGTTTGAACTTCCAGCAGCATCGACACTGACGACTGTCAAATGATTTAAAATCAGTAAACACATCATTAGCATTCCTTCACACAGTAAATCAGGAAACAACAACAACAACAATAATAATAATGATAAACGTTCATAATGTGTCCCCAGTAAAGTAACTGATTAATATTATGTTTATTTTTATTTTTGCTGCCCAGCAATGGTACATACGATCGAACAGACTAAATGTAACCCTAATGCACTCCAGAAGAAAAAAAAAGAAAAGAAAAAAACAAATCAAACCAAACTAAAGTAGAAGTCCAGGAACATCAGCACGATGTCTTTGTCAGATGTGATATGTTGGCATTTGGGCTTGGCTCAGCTTCCACAAAGCCTCGGGGTGGTTATGAGACTGGGTCAAGGATCAGCTGGACTTGGTTCACGTGAGCTGCAGCACCAGAGGATGGTCCTCACTCCACCAAGAGGAGTATGGATCGAGGGGCTGCAGCGAGAGAAGTGTTGAAAGAAGTATTGAGCCACATGATCAATGTTCTCCCGCGTCACTGTTTGATTTTAATGGACTGAAGAAGTTGGGAGAATGGATTTGACTCCAGCCGTCCTCTGACATTCTAATATTAGCCTCCAGTTTGTTTGGCCGATTGTTTGATCTTTGGAGGAACACGATAAGTCGAATGAAGAAAAAAGGAGCCAGGCTTTCATCAGATTCTTTTTATTCAAAGTGTAGTGGCTCCTCATTGCCTCACTTATTCTTTCATGTGCAATGGTATGATATTGTTGATATTATGTGTGTGTGTGTGTGTGTGTGTGTGTGTGTGTGTGTGTGTGTGTGTGTATATATATGTATATAGAGAGAGAGAGAGTATGTGTGTGCTGTGTGTGCTTTACTGTGTGGTTCAACAGTGCGTGTGCAAACATAAATAACAGAAAAATAGGCACCTGACATTTTTTATAAGCGGCTGTAAATATTTCTATAGATGAGACGAGGAGCGTGACAGGAATCCCCGAGCAGACAGACCTTCACTTCAGTCTGCAGACGCATGTGTTTACATACCAATGCAACGCTCTCTGCACGTCAGAGGGTTTCTGACAGGTGGAGCTGCACAGAGGGGACTTGATTCCTTTCATGTTATTCTGGGATTGTTTCATCGGTGCAGAAATTTCAAAACTCACAACACGATGTGACACAAATTATGTTGCGATAAATGCTTTAAAAAACCCAAATAAAACAAATCCCACTCAAGGTTCAACACTAAGGTCATAAACTGTTCTAAATGCTCTTCATTGCTGTGAATTGAATAAGAACATACTCAAGGCTTTGAGAAATAAAGCTGCTGGTTTTGTATAGCATGAACAGACAAATTTCCAACGTTAGCAGAGGGAAACGTCCCTGCAGCTGAGATAAGCAAAAGTTGAGGTGTAAAAACCTCTCGTCACATGTGTGTGAAGGTGACATCAGAACTCTGAGATCTACATTATGTTCCGTATCTGCAGGTGCTTTGCTGAGCGTAGGGATTTCAAACCTGATTTCATCTTTACAGTGTACATACACAGGACTGGTATCGGTCCTCTCATCTAACACTTGAGTTGTATTCATGTTTCCGACCCTTTTCACTGGAATTCGAGGTGGGAAGTTAAACCACAGTCTCCAATTTTAATAACAAATTATTTCCTGCTATGTTGTCTGGGTTTTGCTCTGATTGTTTTTTGTGTCTCTGCTCTGACAACAACCAACGTCTGTAAACACACTCACACTTCTGGCGACAATGCCCCCTTCTGGTGTATGTTATGAACACGGTCAGCGTTTTATTGCATAACCGTCATGGTTCACTGCAAGCAGGTACTTTTCAGACACCTTGCGGTGTTTACGTTATTGCGTATTATTTGGGTTCTGCTTTATTAGCAGTAGCTTAAACATTAAAACGACTGACAACCCGTGTTTGTTCCTTTGTTCAACTGACAGTCGTCCACATTGATGACTGCAATCTACATTCTCACCACTAGAGGCCCACAATTCCCACACACTGGTACTTTAAAACAAAAAAAGTAGTGTGACATTTGTCTGGTTTTAAGGATATTAAAGGAGCGTTCAAGTTGTCAGGGTGAATAAATCACACTATAAATTACTTTGCACTCCATAATGAGGAAAACAACTCTTCCCAGAAGTGAAATTAAACATAGAGATGGAGAGAGGCAGCAGGGGAACAATTGACGTTTACTTGGGCTGAATACTTTATTGATTTAAACTGGTAGTGGCACGTAAAACTAATAGGAAGTTTCCCAGAAGAAGCATCTGTGGGAAAGTTATGTAATGAGGATCACTCTTTAAATCCAAATTACAACCTAGCCACAATATGTACCAGGAAGTGAGTCTACACTCCTGACGGAGTACACCGAACTCAGAGAAAACATCAAAGACTGTTCAGATATCATACAAAACAGCGAGACAGTGTTTTGGAAATATTTTGATCTGTTCTTGTTGTATCTTATCAGCAGACCCGGAGCACAGCTCGTCTGTTTACGGGCTCGGTGGCAGAGATGCTCTGTTATCTGTCAGAGGTTTTCTCTGCTTCTCTAGACTTATCACGTGTCAATCACACTGTCACAACAGAGTATCGTGTTGCTATAGAACATACTCGTCTCAGAAGTGTGTTCTTTTCTCCTTCTGTCAAAGCGACAGCGGGAAGAAGAATCAATGTGACAGAAGAGGAGATTACACAAGCACAATTATTATTTCGGTGGTGCAGTGGTAAGTTTGCATGATCTCCCAGTGTCTTTGTGGGGTCTCCGGGTACTCCGGCTTCCTCCCAACTCCAAAAGCATGCTGAGGTTAATTGGTCACTCTAAATTGTCCTTAGGTGTGAATGTGTGCGTGCGTGAGTGGTTGTCTGTCTCTCATGTGGCCCTGCGATGAGCTGGCGACTTGTCCAGGGTGTACCCCGCCTTTCGCCCGTCCAAGCACACCCGTGACCCGTAACTGGATTAAGCGGCAGAAAATGAATGAATGAATGAATGGCCAACAGGAGTCCATCAGTTACAAGGTGACGGACTTTAAAGTCAAAGTTGCTCCTGAGCAGCTAAAAATGCCCAGTTGTACATTCTATTCCTCTATTTTCCAGTATTCTAGCTCTTCTTTCAAAAATACGAGCATAGATGAACAGTCTTGAGTGAGTTGACACTCATATCTGTGTGTCAAGGAAACACCCACGGAACTGTTGTTGGTGGCAGGTCCCTCCGTCGCTCTGCCTTTCAGACAAACAGCTATTGGTGTTCTCTCCAACAGCCTCCACTCGACTGTGTGGGGACGGTGTGAACACGCCGATAGCAATCTGTTGCACAAGTAAGAGACGTGCAAGAAAACAGGTTTAAAATAGTTCTGGTGTTTGCTTCAGGAGGCTCTGGATGGAGCTCCTAACCCAAATGGTTGGATGAGGGAACGTTATGCAATAGAACAGAACTGCAGGAGGGGACCAGTCGAAGTCGCTCCATTCACAGAAAGACACAGCTCCGTGTCAGACATGATACACATATCCCCCATAGGCATTAGCATTATTGCTAACACATTAGCATGTATATTCATTGTTAAATGCTGAAAGCAGCAGTCTGAAATCTCTACCACATATATATTCCATGTAACTTTTACAGTGCATTTTGAAATATACATAAAATATTGCATGGAGATATTGAATAAACGTCCACTATAAATTACAAATAGAATGGCTAAGTTACTGTAGGGACCCTTTGCTAGTAGCTTGGCTGTTGTTAGCATGTTAGCTCAACTGACACCGTTAGCAGGCGACATGATCTGTTTCCTTCTTTCTTTTCTTTTCTTTCTTTCGTTCTCTTTCTTTTTTTTTTCTTTTAATTTCAGTGTCCATGTTGCTTTTAATGCTTGGGACCCCTCTTTAAAACTATATTCATTCATTCATTTATATGAATACAATATGTAGGCAAGACAAGACAAGATGAAATAAAATAAGACAGGAAAAAGATAATATACTATAAGATAAGATAAAATACACTACTTTGATGGTGTAACAAAGTTTTAACAGTGAGAAAACATATAGAGTATGTAGCTGCAAAAATGAGACATAAGTGTGCAGCACTAAAGTATACAAATATCCAACAGCAATAAGCACTCTGATGAGAGGGTGAAGATGATGAGAGGGTGAAGATGAGAGGGTGAAGATGATGAGAGGGTGGAGCTGATGAGAGGATGAAGATGATGAGAGGGTGGAGCTGATGAGAGGGTGAAGATGATGAGAGGATGAAGATGATGAGAGGGTGGAGCTGATGAGAGGGTGGAGCCTGCAGGAAGAGTAGACATCCATCAATAACAGTCATCCAGTAATGTGCTGAGAGCTTTCCGGGGGGTCGGGTGAAAGCACTAATTTCAGTCCCCCACTGGCCCCCACGAGCGCGCGCGCGAGGCTGCGCACCGTGTCTTACGTAACGCTCCGTCCCATCCAGCCTCAGTGAGGCAGAAGCTCCGCGCGCTGTTCCAGCGATGGCAGCTCCCGTCCCGACGCGTCCGAACCCCCCGAACACTCCTCCGGGTCTCACCTGAGGCGACCTGAGACCACCGACACGGAGGGAGAGGAATCCGGTAAGAAGCAGCTCCAACTTCCCTCCATGCGTCTCTCCTGGAAGTAGCAGTGGTACTTCTATTAATATTAGTAATATTAGTGGGAGCACGAATATCTTTTCTGCAGGTTTGCAGTTACTTTCAGTTGCATATGTTGGGACTTAGGGACTTTTTGGTTGCAGGCATTTGGAATTTAGTTCATTTATAATTTCCTGTCGTACTCGCCACCAGTGGCACGCGCGCGCGCACACACACAGCTTTGAGCAGAGAGAGAGTCTCCACCACCTGAGGAAAGATTGCAATCAGAAGCAGATGGACTGTTGGACTGTGTAGGACTGCTGATGCAGGGTAGGACACACACACACACACACACACACACACACACACACACACACACACACACACACACTTGGGTGCTGTTAAAGAAAAGACCAACATCTTTTCGTAAATGCTACGGATCCTGGAAGTTGTATTTCCTCTGATCTTTGGTTGATTCACTGAGGCTGTTTGACACCAGTTGGTCAGACATCACTGGAGGGTGTGAAATCGTCCACTTCTGTTCACGCCACTTCATGTTCTCATATACTGTGTATACATATAACAGCCCGCCGCTGATAAACTGCTTTAACTGAACCCTGTGAATGTTGTAGATTTGTTGACAACATCTGATTACTGTGTTTTGTGATTCCTTAGGATTTGAAGCTTTATTTCAAACACCATAGCAGATTCCACCATGGGCATTTTCATCATTTTCAGTTGTAAATAAAAGATAGTTCACAGAGAAATCACAAAATTAGTCCTAAAAGCAGCAGTGAGAATGTCCCTTTATGGGCAGACACAGGACAACTTGCCAAGAGGGGAGAAAGTGGAGATGGAGTGACAATTTGTGAGGGCGCCGTCATTATCACAGTCAGTGGGATGGAAAACCATTACAGATACGAAGCAACATCTGGATTTATGCAGTTTTCTTGACGATGCACCATCAGCGCCTCATTTATTCTTGTAGCCAGCAACAAGGAAAACATACCAACAGCCTCATGACTTCTCCATCTTGATTAATCCTGCCAGTGGGAACACGTTGTTTACCTCCAAAATAATGTTTCAATCTCCATGATGACCTTCTGTGTGGGAGTCAGACTTTATTGTCATTGTACAATGACATTCTTGTGCAGACAGGCTGACAGGCAGTGAACTAAAGCGCCTACGTCAGCGCTCATCTACGGCGTACGCTACAGCGTAGCTGGAATTCACCTCTCCAGACAGTCCACGATGTACCTGTGATTGGACCGTTTGCGTCTTGTGAGTTTACCAGCTCTCGGGGCAGCACTTCTGTGTTTCCTGACAAAACAACCGTCCAGTCATGCCATTCCTGTTGTAGTAACTGAGTCAACAAGATCCGCTTTCTTTCAGTCGCTTTGGTTTGAAGGAAACAAAGAAAAACACTGATAATTGGAAAGAAAAGGAAACACACTGATGAGATTAACGCAGACTGACACAGGCACAGAAGTATAAATGATAATAACGGTTTGGACACGTATGTAGGGTACAGCCAGATTTATACTGTGGCTTAGGGTCCACGTTGCCTATGGTGTAGGGTACAGACCTACACAGACCACAGACCTACACAGACCTACACAGACCACACACCACACAGACCACGGACCTACACAGACCACTGACCTACACAGACCTACACAGACCACAGACCTACACAGACCTACACAGACCACGGACCTACACAGACCTACACAGACCTACACAGACCACACAGACCACAGACCTACACAGACCTACACAGACCACAGACCTCACAGACCTACACAGACCACGGACCTACACAGACCACAGACCTACACAGACCACACAGACCACAGACCTACACAGACCACTGACCTACACAGACCTACACAGACCACGGACCTACACAGACCACAGACCTGCAACCACTCTAAAGAGAATTTTTGACCAGAGAATTATACCTATCTTGTTACTGCGGTAACAAGATCTGCTTACTTTCAGTTGCTATCACTTGAAGTAAACCAAGAAAAACACAGATAACTTTGGGCTTTGGGAGAGGGGGGGGGCACGATTCAGGG
>CAAKHB010005397.1:0-53334 GCA_901007665.1 Aeoliscus strigatus
TCATTCAAACACGTCATGATATGTGTGTGTGTGTGTGTGTGTGTCACAGGTGTTTGTGTGCCTCTTTGTGATGGCGCCTCCATCACGCCTGTACCTCCGTGTCAATCAGTAGGCAGACGTCTGTCACATGTCTCCTTGTGAAATCCTCCCCGCTGGAGATACCTGTTATCGATGGCCGTAGTTATCTGGTGTGAAGTTCATGTATCTGTGAGACGACCGCTTCTGGCCTTGATAACGTCCATCCTCAGAACGGTGTGGTTTGACCCTGAACTACTCATGATGTGTTCTCAAACGTACGCAGCAAAGAGCTCCGATAAGGTGGGACTTGATCTGTGTGAGTGACGCCCTGCGGACACGTCCTGTCCTCCTGCAGAGGAATAAATCAGCAGCCGTTACCCGTCAGGGCCCGAATGAGATGATTGATTATTCCATTCCAGAGATGTTTGTTCGACAATTACAGTCCCGCGTGGACACAATCAATGATTCATCGTCGACATGTGAATATCAAAGTTTAATGAGGCTGTGATTACTCTTTACCGTCGCTGGGAACCGCTGGGACCCAGTGAGAGTACTGGTGATTGACAGTAACAGCCAGAGAGAAAAACACATCAATAAAAAGAGAATTAAGTATTAAATATACCGCTGTAGTGATGCAAATAGGATTAATATTTAATCAGAGCACCGGCTGAGGGTCAGTTTACATTCACACCGGTTCATTTGTCATATAAACCCAGCACTTACCGTTGGTTTACACGTTTGCAGGGTCCTCGTGTCATGGACCAGGTACGGACCAGTCCAGGTTGAACCCTGACGTTCACCCACTGACAGATGGGATCAGAACCAGAACCACCAAGACCCGTAACCAGAGCAACCAGGAGAGGATCGATTTATGACTGAATGACTGAATGAATGAATGAATGAATGAATGAAAAGTCCCTGGTTCGATTCCTGGCCCGAGGATCTTTCTCTGTGGCTCATGCTCTGTGTGTGTGTGTGTGTGTGTGTGTGTGTGTGTGTGTGTGTGTGTGTGTGTGTGTGTGTTCTCTCCGGGTTCTCCAGCTTCCTCCCACTTCCAAAAGCATGCTGAGTTTAATTGGTCACTCGAAATCACCCGTAGATGTGAATGTGTGTGTGAATGGTCGTCTGTCCTTTATATGGCCCTGATGAGATGGTGACTCGTCCAGGATGTACCCCGCCATCTGCCCGTTGACAGCTGGCATCGGCCCCAGCACGTCCACAACCCGTTATCGGAGTAAGCGGAAGAAGATGAATGAATGAATGAATTATGAATCGGGAATTTGTCCTTTTGCATTTGATTTGACGTGAGACAGGAAATGACATGACTGTGTTGTTTTACCTCAAACTCAGGTTTTGTATATTAATGTAGTCTGTATATATGCTGTTAATTAAATATGTTTGCACAGGATTTCTTGCTGCTTGGGTCTTCATGTGACAGCTGTTTGGTCTAAAACACACAGATTTAGATTTTTGAAGTTGCCAATTACACATACGGTGTGGGCTGATTACATCACTTACTTAAATAAAATAAGATTAAACATAAAATACTGAATAGAGCATTCAAAGGGTCTAAGGAGTAAATTTTACTTTCCACTGACTTTTGATGAAATATGTTAATTTAATGGTGCAAAATGGACAAATGGTTAATATTAGCATTTCATTAATTACCAATATAATTGTGTTTTATGTGTATTATTATAATGGTTATAACTGATTAGTGATACAAAAACACTGTGAAATTGGAGGCTCACTGTCATTTATGCCTGGAAAATAATGGTCAATTGCCTTGTACATATAAGAACTTTTTTATTTTTTAACGCATGTATTACTTTTGTTACTACAGTTGTTGTTGTTGTTGCTGTTATTGTTGTTGTTGTTATTTTAGGCTTGTGTTGCTGATGTTTATGGTTAAATTTGTTTATTTTGATGCGTTGACACCATTACACAGATTGATTGAGCTTCAAGCATTTATTTGAATTCAACAGATAATGATGTCAGCCTCTGGAGACATTCAAATAAACATTAATGTGATGTGCTGGTATTGTCGGTAATTATTATGCTAGGTGAATTCTTTTGCGCCACCCTCGGATTAGAATTCTACCCGGAAGCATGGTAGTGTAGGAATTTCCGGTTACGTCAGGGCTTCAGGACTCCATTAGAGCTGCAGCTGTTTTGAGGAAACAACAACAAAAACGGGCGAAGTGACAGAGCGTCCACGGTGACAGTCCGCTCTGAGCCCCGCAAACGAGGCCTCGGATCTGGAAGTTGAACATTCATTTCCCACCCGGAGCTCCGTCGGCTTCTAACCACGGCCGCTCTCGGTGAGGAAACTCTGGCCTCCGCTTCCTCCTCCTCCGACTCGGACACCGGCGGAGCGTCGCCGCCCCCGCGGAAGAAGCACCGAGCCTCGGCGGCGGAGGGAGCAGGAGAGCCCGGGGCTTCAGCACTAGTGACAGGCCTGCCAGGAGTTGTCTTAGGACTTGCACCACACTCTGCCATCCAGTTTAACCGAAGTGTTGTCAACAACCTCAGCAGCAGTATGCAGGCTAACGGGGCAGGACAAGGACAGGAATCCTCTGATCCACCCTGCTTAAACAGCGCACAGAACGGGGAGTCGTCCACGGCCGGTGGGGCGCACTCCAACGGGCTCCTCTCCAGCACAGACAACGGGACTAGTGTCGGTACCAGTAACGGGTCTTCGGCTTCTGGGACTTCGGCTGCCTCCACAGCTTCGAGCTCGGAGGTCGGCTCGTTGAAGAAGAAGAAACGACTATCGCAGGCGGAGGAAGATGTCATTAGATTAATAGGGCAACATCTCCACGGACTGGGGCTAAAGTAAGTTTATCACTGTGTCACCACCGGAAACACCGACTAAATCATCTCTAGCCGACGTTCAACGTCTGAAGTGGTTTGTAGTCAGCGGTTGTTGTTGGGAAAGAGGCGAACAGCAGCTGCTCGGAGCTCTGTTAATGTGCTTTACGGATACAAACATGGGGGGATGGGTTCGTTAGCCTGTGTGCTCGGCAGTTGGCGGAGAGAAGGGGTCCATCTTGCACAATAACAGTTAGCCGGGAAGCTAACAGCACTTAGCCTGCGCCGTGCTGCTGCCGCCGAGTCCCACACAGGCAACAAAACACACATTTAACTTTTGACGGCTGGACAAGCGGGTCGTTGGCTCGGTCCTCGGGGTTAGTCAGTAGAGCTGCGATGCGTTAACGGCCGGTAAACGTCAGATTTGGGAAATAAAAAAAGGTGTTACATCATCTGACGTTTATTCGGGGGAAACACGGTCCGCTGACTTGTGCTTCGCCAAGCATAATGTCAATGTCATGGAAGCAGACTGATTCGATCGAGCTGTTCGGTCCACTAGCAGAGTTGTGTGTGGTGGTTTTGTCACCTGAAGGACTGCCTGTCAACATAGTGTCCTGAGTTAAATATATAGCTATATCCAGATATAGATGTGTCCGTAAAAAGCCTGAGTCCACATCTGGAGCTGTCATTTCCACCAACATTCATCCTCATTTTATCTCCCATGAACATGTGTCTTCACTGATAACTGCCCTGATTAGATCAATGCAGGTTTTCAAATACAGCAGCCAGTACACAGGGCAACAATGAACAATTTATAACCTAGTTGTTGGTTAACGTGACAACGCAGCCGCTCAGAAATACTCCCCCAACCTCCACCCCCATCATCCAAGTGGCTGATCTCTTTACACTCTTGTGAGAAAGAAAGCAGCTGCCATTGCAGAAGACATCTGAACATCACTGTGTTTACAGAGTGGGTGGGTTGGATTGTGTGTGTGTGGGGGGGTGGTTTGTGGTGTTGCCTGTATGAAACACAGCCCCCCACATTTCATCAGTGGGAATGCAAGTGAAGTCATTGTAGCAGCCAGCTGGATGAGAGACGGAAACACGGGAGCTGCTGCTGCTGCGCCACTTTCTCCACTGATACCTGAGAATGATGTCATCGTGCTGGAGGTGTCAGCTGGCCCCCATCCCCACCCCACGGAGCTCACACGCACCCCAGCTGACCTGCTGCTGCTGTTGTGCTTGGACCGATGCTTTGCGTTGAATGCATGACAGGAGGATGTAAACAGGCTTTGATTCATGTCGGCGAACCTCCCTCCAGCCACACATGACAGCTCTGCACTGCCACCCCCAGACACCGTTGGCTACAAAATTGCTTTTGTCTCATTGTCAGTGAGATGTTGTCACATCGCCCTTGTGCTAAAATAGTCGAAGTTGTGGTTTAATTTGACATGATTAAATACCCCAAACCATTGAGTGCTCATGATATCTCAACGACGTTGCTCTGCTAACTGAGTGAAGTTGGCGCAGCAAACATCATCACAATGTCTCAGTCTTAGGATTTATATTTTTTTGTGAAATCCCCCTCCTCTATCTTTCCTTCCATCCATCACGTGTCCGTATCCTAACCCCGTCGCCTCTCTCCCTGTCTGTTTGTCTCTACGTCTCTGGCTGCAGTCAGACAGTGGACCTGCTGATGCAGGAATCGGGCTGCAGACTGGAACACCCCTCGGCCACCAAGTTCCGCAACCATGTCATGGAAGGGGAGTGGGACAAGGTTGGTCTCCTGTTAGCATATTTGCATACCTGCAGTCATTTTTTGATGGACAGCGTGATGTGTTTATCTCTGGCATGCATGCGTCCACACAAAGACCTCATTTGGTCGTGATGTGATTCCTGTTCGGGGTTACATGTCCAATAAGTGTCATATCACAATCAAACCAGGTGCTGAGCAGCAGTACTAAAGCACTGTTTGACTTTTGCAGAAAGAGTTTTGTTGTGCACAGCTCAACAGTAACTCTATAGTCGAGTTTCCTGCAGAATTAGATTACAACAGAAGCAACTGGGGTGGTGGTGGAGGCACAGAATGTAACATACCCAAAACAAATGATATGTCATCTGCACAGACTTCTTCATATACTTCAAATTATACCCCCTGAGGTTGGGAGGAATGTTTGCTTGTATTACATTTCATCTTATTTCCTCATGTCATCAGTTTTATTCTAATTGTATAAGACCAAAATGAATGTTTATCAGGAGACTGAACGCGCCGCAGAAGATTGTTTGAGTTGTAGTTGACCTGGAAATCATCTTCCAAAATGTACATTCCCAGTAGTTTTCACGTACCGGGCATGTTGACTGTATATTTTGATAGTGAGCCAATTGTACATCTGTACATCTACCCATTTCTACCCACCACTGAAAAAACTGCCCAGTGGATCAAAGCATGTCACCACACTGGCCGTTGTTCTTCATATGAGCAAGAAAGTGGTTATAAGATCTGCGCTGCAGCTCATGTGATTTTGTTATTTTTTCCAGTGCAAGCGTGAAATCTGCTGCGCTAACCATTTCTCTTCTGTCTCTCCCCTCCATCGTCCTCCCTTTGTTTTGGTCCAGGCTGAGAATGATCTCAATGAGCTGAGAGCACTGATGCATTCGCCCAACGCCATTGTGGTAAGCTCCCTTTGCCCGAACCTGAACTGGGCTGAATGGAAGCCAGTCAGAGAGGAGGTAAAACTGGAGCTTCTAGAACGGCACAGAGGTCAGGGGCGGCAGGGGCGACAGCTGAAACAGACGTGGGTGGCACCAGAATAGGATTTAACTCCAGCTAGATTTTCTATTGTAGTATACACAGACATCCACAGAATGAATAAAGGCACCACTGAGTGGTTCAGTAGGACAATAATGTGTAAAGGCTGTCATCTTCACAGGACTCCAGAGCCACTGTAACGGCATTTCATTCATCCTAGAATCTATTCCTAGAAGCTGGTCTTACGTCCCATGAGCGCCCAACAACTGACTTCAGATACTTAGTTTGTGTTTTCCTTTGATATGGTCACTCATCTGGCTTCAGGCTGACTAGCCCCAGCTAGCATGCTAATTAGCATCCATGATGAGCCTCTGGGTTCTATGAAGGTGCCTTTACAAGGAAGAGAGAAGAGTCTGTAGATCTGAATCAGTTCTCTCAGTGTGAGCACCATAGCATCCTGTCAGTGTACTTACAGGTTATTACAAGTAGAGTACTGCATCCTCTCTTCCCAGCGAATGAAGTTCTTGCTGCTGCAGCAGAAGTACTTGGAGTACCTGGAGGATGGAAAAGTCCTGGAGGCTCTGCAGGTGCTCCGAGGAGAGCTGACGCCGCTCAAGTACAACACCGACCGCATCCACGTGCTCAGCGGGTACGGACGTCCGTCACGTGTTCTACCCGTCCACTGTAGGCTCGTTCACACTGGAGGCGTCTGCGGCGCGTTACAGCCGCGGCTCTGCTCGTTCATAGCGCAATCTCGATTCACACCGGGAGAGTTTCAGCAACGGAGCGAGAGCACCCGACGAGTACCACGAGACAACGAGAGTCACAAGACCATGTGTATCAACAACAACAAACAAGAGCGACGCTTCATTTCCTGATTGATGCTGCGTTTCTCATCAGCGTTCACCACCACACGTTCCTCCTCCATCTTCTTTCAGCCCAAAAGTTTCTTTTCCTTGTAAATGGATGTGAGGTATCAGACATGATACTGTTCTTCTGCCCCCCAGGATAAACCTTTTCTCGTCCATGACTTTAACTCTTCTACACGTACGACGTAACAATGTATCGGTGTCTGTGGCGTATCCGTGTCTGCCGGTCTGAGCGACGGTCGCTCCAGAGACGCTGACACGGGCGTGAGGGCAGCCGGTGTTAACACTGATAGACCTGAATGGACCGCGGATGCTTCCGGTGTAAATGAGCCTTTAAACTTTCTCTGACTGAAACCTGGAGACCTCCAGCAGTGATCTTCTTAAAAACAGCCTTCAGTCTATTTTTAGTCCAGAACTTTGAAGAAGTGGATTTTCATAAGACAAACAATCAACATCCTGTAATTCTGTCAGGTTGACTGAGTAATAATCTGCATCCTATCTGTTCTTTGCTCCTGCTTCCATCCTGGTTTTGTTCCCGTCACGGTTTCGGACTTTTCTTGAGCTGTGTTCTTGGTGTGTGCCCACAGCTACCTGATGTGTAGCCACGCTGAGGATCTGAGGGCCAAGGCAGAGTGGGAGGGCAAAGGCAGTGCCTCCCGCTGCCGGCTGCTGGACAAATTACAGAGTGAGGACACGGGCGGCTGCCGAGACATACCTGCTCGGCTAGACCTGCGAATCCACCTGCAGGATGAACTGTGCTGTTGTTTCCTTGCAGCGTACCTCCCTCCGTCGGTGATGCTGCCTCCACGGCGACTGCAGACCTTGCTGCGGCAAGCGGTGGAGCTGCAGAGGGACCGCTGCCTCTACCACAACACCAAACTAGACAGTAATCTGGACTCGGTCTCGCTGCTCCTCGACCACGTCTGCAGCAGGTACCTGGAGTCCTCCAGCCCACACGACCCGCCCCCCCCGTAACCACACCGCAGCCCGTTTGAGCCCTTCATGTTCTCGTGTGCCACAGGAAGCAGTTCCCCTGTTACACCCAGCAGATTCTGACCGAGCATTGTAACGAGGTGTGGTTCTGCAAATTCTCAAACGACGGCACCAAACTAGCCACTGGCTCCAAAGACACCACTGTCATCATTTGGCAAGTGGACCCGGTGAGTATGAAAGAACCTTGAACAGAAATAAACAGAGATCCACGGTTAAAACGATACTCTTTGTTTTCATCCTGGGCAGGAAAGTCACCAGCTGAAGCTGCTGCGAACTCTGGAAGGTCACGCATACGGAGTCTCCTACTTAGCCTGGAGTCCAGATGACACCTACCTGATCGCCTGTGGACCTGACGACTGCTCTGAGCTGTGGCTCTGGAACGTTCAGGTAAGAATACTGTCTTTACCTCTCCTCTCCTTCTCCATCTCCGTCTGTGACTCAACATGTCTTCTGGCTTTTCTGCTGTCATTCTTGCCGCTGACCAGACGGGGGAGCTGCGGACCAAAATGTCCCAGTCCCATGAAGACAGTCTGACCAGTGTGGCCTGGAACCCTGACGGCAAACGATTTGTCACTGGAGGACAGAGGGGACAGTTCTATCAATGTGTATGTGGACGGATTCTTTTTATCTCCCTCAGACCATCGGCGCATCGAATCGTTTCACACCGGCAGACGTTTGACAGCTTATGGGGTGTCTGTAGTCGGTCAGTGCTGCATAGCTAGTGTGTTTTTGAACGTCAATAAGTCTGTGTGTGTGTCGTCAGGATCTAGACGGTAACTTGTTGGACTCCTGGGAAGGCGTGAGGGTGCAGTGCCTGTGGTGCCTGAGCGATGGCCGGACAGTGTTGGCCTCAGACACCCACCAACGTATTCGGGGTTACAACTTTGAGGACCTTACAGACAGAAACATGTACGTGTGGCGTCCTGCATCCGACGACTGGTTTGACATACTTCGTATGTGTAAATTCACTGTAACGGCTGTGTTTGTCTCCGTGTTCCGTAGAGTCCAGGAGGACCACTCTATCATGTCTTTTACTGTTTCAAAGAATGGAAGATTAGCTTTGTTAAATGTAGCAACTCAGGTGAGTCTGATAACCTCTGTCAGCAGCCAGAAGGAAGACTAGGGGTCGGTACTTCATGTCCTCACGCTGTCTTCTAGGGAGTGCACTTGTGGGACCTACAGGACCGGGTGCTGGTCAGGAAGTACCAAGGTGTGACCCAGGGCTTCTACACCATCCACTCCTGCTTCGGAGGCCATAACGAGGACTTTATTGCCAGTGGCAGTGAAGGTACAGACACCTCCAGAGCAAAGTGTCACACCATCACAGCGTTGGCTCATATCAACAATCGTTGGTCCTCAATGTTGAGTTGTTTTTGGGTTTGTTTGTTTTTTTGCTCCTCCTCGTCCCGCAGACCACAAAGTGTACATTTGGCATCGGCGAGGCGAACTGCCCATTGCAGAGCTAACGGGCCACACGCGCACCGTGAACTGTGTGAGCTGGAACCCGACGATCCCAGGACTCATGGCTTCCGCCTCAGATGACGGCACAGTGCGCGTCTGGGGTCCTGCACCGTTCCTCGATCCGCAGGAGGCAGACGGACCCAGTGGTAAGTGACACTGTTCCATGACCGGTCACGGCCGCAGCAGCGTCTGTGACGAGCCGACTTGTGGTGTAGGTCCATCGTGTCTCCTCTTTCCTCCTCAGAGAACTGCAGTAACATGGACAGTTGATGGTCGCTGATGGAGTCGATGAGTCCCACAACAAACATCACATCCCACCGGGCGAATTAAATCTTAACAACAACCTAAAGCAAGTCGAGACAAAACCAACAGGGACACGAGAAAAATCAAAAGCGAGGGGGCGGGGTGGGAGGGTGTTCGATCTTCGGACAGGTCGAGATAAAACGGCGGAGGTGATTACGGACACTCTGAAATTTCCGGTCTGATCCTCACCAGGTCTGGAAAACATGTAAATGCCCAGCGGGATACCGGCGCCATCCAGTGGTGAGCTGGAACAGCTGTTTGTTCTCCTCCAACTGACCCTTCTTCCCCCATCTGGCTGCATGGCCGCACCCATGCCAGGTCCCGTCAAGACTTTCCCAGGAAAACCCACCTCCACCTGGAGCCTGGAGCATATGGCGTCCCTGTGATGGCTCCAGAGGCGGCGGATCAGCCATCTCCTTGTCGGACTACATCTATGGCTGTCTCCCTCACGTCCCTGTGTGATGTCTCCACGGAGATGAATGGGGTGTGGCTGGGGGTTGGACTGTTCCGAGGGGGTATAGCAACTATTCTTTACGTATGTTCTCTTCTTCCCCTCTTCACACTATATTCTTCGCATCAGATCTGTTGGACAAAGGCCAAAAATCCATGAGACAAACGCTGACTGACCAGCTGTCAAACAGCGCGTCAGAGGGCGATGCTAAGCGTTGGATTTTTTTTTTTTATAATAGTCATAGCGTTATTATAGAGGTGAATCTTAGCTGATTAGGTGAAGATTCCACATTCTGTTTCTCGACATTAGGAAAACAAACTTTTTATTCTGTAATTTAACTTCTAACGGGGACAGTCGCTGTGTCGTTTCCAACCGACAGCTCTCCAACCTCTCTCGTCAAGCTAGCTACCGCACAAATCCATTACATCTGCCTGAACAGAGGATGGAGGTCACAGGTCATCACAGGTCACATATCAGCAGCGAGCGGGTCGGACGGTGAGGTGGCGTTTCCACGGACACAAACCATGACCTTTCTCAAGACATGCTTTGAGCTGTGAGAGTTCAAGTGCATCTTACATTGCACATTGGTGACTGCTGTCTCTCCTGTGTGCGTGTGCGTGTGCGTTTGTGTGCGTGTGTGTGAGTGAGCGATTATGCATGCACATATTTGTGTGAGAGTTGACATTTGTGGGTGCGTGTTTGATTTGTGTGTTGAATGAGTGTTCAATTCACACCAGCAGAAGATTCTCAGTCCCCCCCCCCTCCACTCCCCCAAACTTCTTCCTTTCTCCTAATCCCAAAAGTAAAATTGTGAAGGGGATTTTTAACCAGTTCTAAGTTATCCAAAGCCCCATTGGGACCTCTATCTGTGGAACAAAGAATACTTGAGAACCATTTTGTAAAAAATAACTTTTTTTTTTTTTTTTTTTTTTTAATCTGGGGCTTTAATTTTTACAGATTTGTTTGTCCTTACCACATGGAATTCAAACGGCACTGAGTAATTGGAATTGAATCAGCTTTGTGGGGAAGTGAATCTGAATTTCAAAAAGGCTGCAGGGTTGCGTTAGGAGCAAAGGGGTCGTTTCTGTATGCGAAGTAAATGATTGTAAGGAACTGACGAGACGTCAGCACGGCCCTGGAGGGAGGAGGAGCTAACGACCAGCACCACGGTCGGAGCCAACGGTGCACATGTGTTGTCACAAGCCCAAACTGCACACACACACACACACACACACGCAGACACACAAACCTGCCTTCCTGTTCATACAGGTACACAAAAAGCATCAGTATGTTTGAGCCCCTCTCCCCGCACTGTTATTGGTCTCGGCTTTGTGTCAAACACCTGAAGGGTTCACCTGACCTGGCATTCTGTAGCGATTTAAAAGGTTGCGTTGGCAAAGACTTCACCTGGTGAAGTTCTCGCCGTGCCTCTATGCACCCGAAAAGCAGCGACTGATGATCTTGCAGACGTCCTAAAAGCTCAAAGCGGCGCCTGTAACGCAGAGCAGCCTCATCTCGGCGGCATCACTCCCAGAGCTCAGAGAGAATTCAGCAACATCCCCTTCTCCTACAAATATATTCAGTGGTCGGTGTCCGTTCAAAGCTTTCTTCCTCCCTTTTTCAGAGTATGTAATGACTATTTGCTACACAGTGATATACAGTAAAATGTTGAAAAACAGTGCTTTTCTGTCTGTTTTTATTGAACTTTTTGTTACTTCAATTTATTTTATTTTGGTTTTTTGTTCACATTATATCATTTTTGGTTGACCTCTATCCCTGTATGATCGTATTAAAATATAACCAGACATTTTGAGTCCTCTTTTTTTTTTGTAATCCTAATTATCCCTCTTTATCATTTTCTTCTATTTCTCTTTCCGTTTGTATTCTTTTTCATTTTGATCTACTACTACTACGATGACAAAGAAATATGCACAGTAACACCCATTCTGATAGGAGAGTTGAGAGGAAGTGTGTTACCTAAAACGAATCAGGTCAAACTATCCACCCCTCGCCTTTAAATGAGTTTCCTTCATGTGAAAATCTGACGTTCATCGTGTGTCTGTTACTGACTGACGCTTGTGTCATTGTTGATCAAAGCCATCGGTGCACGTGGTGTTTCCTGTGTGTCATGTGTGCCGTTTTCACACTTTGGAAATCTCGATCTCAACTCCTCGACTGCAGATTGGATTCCTTTCTTGACGTTATTTCAAAAGGTCGAAGGCACACGATGCACACAAAGAACCCAAAACTGTTTGAGTCAAGTCCATCATTCATCTGCTGGTGGCAAATGCTGTGTCTGTATGCAACCTGTTGTCTCTGCTGTCCTTTGAGTTTACTAAGGGAATTGATACTGATTTAACTATGTCTTATTTCTCTCTCAAGGTGATAGTGGTGGTGGGCAGGGGCTGGGTCGGGAATACTAAGGGCTTACTGTAGCATCTCTAAGTTCCTTGGGGTGGGGAGGGTGGGTCTTGCGTTCATGTGTTCTTTACAGAAGTGATTGTACTGTTTTGTATCGTTGTGTAGGAAAAGTGTCATGTATGCATATTTTCAATAAAGTATTCAGGGTTTTGGTAAAAAAGACGAAATGGCCCATGATAGTTTGATGGGGCGAAGATATGATTCAAACAGACGTGCCCCAGCATCTCTCCTGCCCATCTTCATGGGGTGTAAATCTCTGATTTTTTTGCAAAAGGATGAGGGTGTTTCTGGTGGGTTGAGAATCTCAGTTCTTTCATTTATTTCAAAATGTTTTGAAGTCTGGGGGCTAGATCACCTAGGAACGGGATATTCTCAGTGCCAAAGTAGAGGTAATAACAAATGCCAATAAAGTGACATTATTGTAAGTAAAACTTGTTGTTGGCCATACATTTCCATGCAGAAAATTCCCTTTTTTCATGAAGAGGACTCCTGACATGCTGGTGATTAATTCAGAGGTGATCCATATTGTTCAATAAGATATAATGCACAAAGAAATGAGGAATAATAACCCCAAATATATAACCACAAACATGCATGCATGTTTTTAATTAACCAGGAGCATGGAATAAGCGGCAGAAGATGAATGAATGTTATGGAAGACGATTAAGGCCATAGGTAATACAAAAGAAAATCTATTTGTTTCCCTCCGAATTCTGAGATTAAACTGAGAATAATTAGTGTGAGATCATCGTGATTTTGTTTAATTATGAGATTCTCAGAACTCCATTTTTTACATGTTACTAAAAACAAACAGATCAAGGTCTAGTTAATACAGAGTCATGCCTCTGTCAATGTTTTGGTCCAGTTGAACGGGGAGGAGCCATTCCGCTGACGTCACGACGCCCCTCCCCCTGCTCTCGCTCCCTCCCGCTCTCCCTCACCACCGTCTCGTCCAGCGTCTCCAAGCCGCAAACAGAACACCACCGAGGTGGAACCGACTGGCTGTCGACCCTTTTTTAGCGGCAGTCATGGCGGCGGCGCCGTTAGCCCACTTCGACGAGGACTGGCAGGATTTTAACGAATTCAAGCCGTCCTTGGAATCGGCCGCCCAGCTGGACCAGCTAAACTCCAATGTAGCCGATTGCTCCTCGGGCCTAGACGATTTCTCGGACCTGGACAACAGCTTCTCCGGGGAGATCTGCAGCTTCAAGTCGATGGAGGACCTCGTCCACGACTTTGACGAAAAGCTGACGGTGTGTTTCCGCAACTACAACACCACGACGGAGAACATAGCTCCAGTCAAACCCATCACGGAGGACAATTACTTGAAAGACGACGAGTGAGTGTGTCATTTCATCTCGGTTCTGTTGACGGGAACTTTTAATCTCTTCGCTAGCTAGCGTTAGCAACACTAGCTTCCCCGAGCTAGTCAGCGCTAATGTCAGCCGGGAGGGAACGTACCAAGTTAACAAGCTTCGAACTGTTTTAGCTACAAAAACATTTCAACGATTCAAGCGTTAATGACACATATTTCCGTTTAGCAAAATGGTGAAGATAAAGGATGTCTTCTGAAACTGAAATGCAGTTATATAGTGTTTAATATCGTGTTTCGGTTGCGTTTGAAAAGATGAGGAGGAATTTCATCCTTCGAGCGAGTTTTAGTTCTTCTGGGACTCTCTTGGGAAGGGGAGGGTCATGCCACGTTACCAGTGTTATGGTGAAACTTGCCCCCCCCCCTCCATCTACCCCTCCATCTACCCCTCCTGGACCGGATTACTGCTCAGGGTTTGGGTGCAGATTAGGATAATAGGAATCCGAATTAGACACAAGAACCAGGGCTTGATTTCATGCCAGATTATGTGACGTGATACCCATCTGCTCCTTATTGCCTCCTATACATCTATGCCATGTTGATTGCTGTAATTACCATTTTTGAGAAAATATTGTCAATATTTGCTCTACCTTCTTTTTTATTTTGAAATCCTCAGCAGTTATGTTTTAAGGGCTTAAATATTGCAGTTACAAATTGCGACATGCTGTTACTTCACAGTACTTAGTCACAGATTGATTATTAATCTGTCATATGTAGGTGTTACATAGTTTCAGTTAACTGTCAGACAGACACCCTGCATATACATATAAGGACATTACATTTTTGCCTTTCAGCACCAGGATACTTCATTTTTCTACTCATCCTAACTACACAAAAGCTCGGGCCCCAGGAGGTTCAATTTCAACCCAGCACAGAAATCAGCACAGTAAAAGAACGTGCGAATGTGATGTTTGATGTGTGATCATGAATCACACATCTGTGTTTTGTTGAAGTGGTACTAAGATGTACTAATCTTGTTGAAAACATTGCTCAGAATGTTATGTATACTCTCAAAATGTCAGTGTCTCCTGTTGTCTGAAGTGAAGAGGCAGAGGAGAGGGGCAATAAGATAATTGGACAGCAGCCCGGTAAAGCCCAAAAAGAAATGGCAGGCTGGGTCTTTTCTGGATGAGTGCACTTCTGCAGGACGTGCTTAGGCGCTTAACAAGTTCTCCAGCAAGAGCATGGCTGAGACGAAAAGCAGGGATGACAAGGGAGAAGAGCGTGTGTGTGTGTGTGTGCACATGTGTGTTTTGGGAAGACAACCCAGCACCAAATGTGAATTATTTGTGTGACAGTGTTAAAACAAACAGGTACCTTAAACAAATTACCTCCATGACGAACAAAGACACAACTCTGAGTTGTTTGGTGTCTGGACCTTTAAATGCGGCGCTTTCTGTGGAACCAAGACGAATGGCGGATCTTGGCACGCAGTCACGAGCCAGAGACAGTGCCACGGCTCGAGGCACAAAGAATATTTCCTGCCAGCCTTTGTCCTATTTAGAGCAACCCCTGAGCCCCCCCTGGTCCCCAAGCTGTGCGCAAAAGCAATTCAGCGAGAAACATGGGGTTATGTAAACATTTGCGTGTGCATGTGCGCATATGTGTGAGAGCGTGAGACAGCGTGAGGAAGGGAGGGTGGCCATGACAACGCACCCTGGCACATGGGCTCACAGCATCCATCCTCACACTGCTCCCAGCAGTTTGGGTCATGAATACAAAATCAGTGACTGTCTCTGTCACTGTGAACGGGAAAATCATTCAGAAGGCCCGCAGGGAATCAGTCAGTGTTACTTCATGGACGGACCGTGGAGTTTGTCTGCTGTTTATACAATGATACATGCAAATGGATTCACTGGGGAACGGTGTGTGACTGAGGGATTGTCGTGATTGGACTGTTGTTGTCCTCTAGGGTGTGGAACGCTCTGACAGACAACTATGGCAACGTGATGCCCGTGGACTGGAAGACATCGCACATTCGCTCGCTACACCTGCCCACACTTAACCTCATTGAGCACGAGGTAACACACACACACACACACACACAGAGGCTGTCCTGTCTAGTTCAAACACAGTAAATGATCAGTCTCCATTCCCCTGAGTAAAGACTCAAACAAAGATCAGCCAACACCAAATGCAAGCACCACCAGTTTGTTTCTCATTGTCTGCCCTTCCTTCCTTCCTTCCTTCCATCCATCCTCGTGGGCAGAAGTTGGACAACCAGTCCCTGGATCTGTCGGACGATGAGGAGCTGAGGGAGCAGATGGACATGCATTCAATCATCGTCTCCTGCATCAACGATGAGCCGCTCTTCACTGCTGAGCAGGTGACACTTTGCACGCGTCAGTGGATTTACGCATTTTTAGGATCGAAGCTGCCAATGCCTGCACTGCCAGTCTCCTTCCAAACAGCTACGACAGCTGAACTGTGGAATAAAGAAGGGAGGAGGATGATCTGCTTGTAGCCGGCTGTCTGAAGCTGTTCCTGTATTCGTTAGGAGCGTGTGAGCATTTCTCTGAGTGTGTCTGCTGTACGGGGTTGTTCAGGTGATAGAGGAGATCGAGGAGATGATGCAGGAGTCTCCAGACCCAGAGGACGATGACAGCCCCTCCCAGTCTGACCTGTCAATGCTGTCTCAGGACCTCCACTCTATGAAACGCTCTAGCACCAACACCAGCTACGAAGACCGTGAGTCCCACCATGGCTGTGTCCTGTGTACTTCAGTCGTTCCTTGTATATTTGCCTTCCTTTTGTGTTGGTAAACGTGGTTCCGCAGTGCCTTTTTTCCACTCCGTCGCCCCTTCGGCAGTTATCTAAATCGCGTAATGAAGCGTGATAGGTCGCACAGTCCAGTCCAAGAAGGAACAGCTACGCCTGAATTCAAGCGATAACATTCTTACGTAATGTGCAGCAAATTCAAACAGACAGCGTTTGCATTTTACCTTATATAATCAACAGCATATATTTAAACACAGTTCATGTCGGAAGACTGGTGAACAGTGTCACGTGGCTAACCCACAGCTACGTCTGTGGATAAAAAAAACACAAAATACAGTCACCCGAGATGCACTGATGAGGAGCTAGGCTGTGCCCCCCCCCACCCCCAGAGACTCTGACAGCTATGACATGAAGCCATGAACGTGCTTCCAGCAGCTGTCAAAGCGTCATCCGACTCTGTTTTTCCTGCAGGAACGTTAGTTTCTCGCAGCTGATTAACTCTGACGGCCAGCTCCGCTTCGCACACTGAGCAGTGGTCGGCCTGCGCCCTCTGACCCCACACGTCACTCACAACCAGCCCACAAGGCCACTTCTTCTCTGCTGTGTTTAAAACGCTCGCAGAATGTCAACATTCTGTTTGGTGGTATCACCGACGCGAGATTCTCACCGGCATACATTACCGTAATCGCTCGACTATTTGGCTCTCAGAAAACGTCCATCAGTTTCTGAAAGTTGACAACAGCCATGTTGGTGTCATTACAGTAATTCCATTCACTCTGTTGAGAAATCGTCACGTTTTTACCGTAATGACAGTAACTTCTCTACTTTCATCCAGGTAGAAGAACTGACTGACACTTCTCAGCTTCCAGGAAGTAGTCCTGTAATTACGGCTCTCCAAAGTATGCTCGCGTGAATGTGTCGGCAGCGATAGCGTCGGCGTTAAAGGCTGAAACTGCTCGTTATTCACATCAACCGTGATGTTTCTGCGTCTACACGAGGAGCTGACCTCTTGAACCTGCCTCGCTCTGTAGGGTTGCGTCACATGTCTGTGTCCGAGCTGACGGAGACTCTTGAGGAGGTGGAGACCGCCATCCGCAGCTACAGCGAAGAGCTGATCCAGGCGCTGGCCCTGCGAGACGAACTGGACTATGAGAAGGAGGTACTGTTGTGTACTTGTGACCGTGTTCGTACCGGAGCACAGCATCTGCTCGGTGGTGTCGACAGACTGCAGCGCTCCTGGCGTTTTGTCGGCCATCGCGGCTCAGTGAATCACTGGCAGCAGTGACTTAACCCGTTCTGTGATATGTGTCCCGTCTGCGATGTGCAGCTGCAGTAACGTGCTCATTCGTGTATTGTGTGAAATCCAGGTGAAGAACAGCTTCATCTCGCTGCTCATCGACGTGCAGAACAGACAGAAGGAGCACCGCGAGCTGCTGCGCAAGAAGAAGAAGATCCGAAGCACGACGACAAGTGGCCCCAACGGCCAGAGGACGAGCAGCACACACATACCGGGCACGGTGAGTCCCCCCACCCCACCCCACCCCCCCATCCCACCCGTGGAAGGAACAACCGATGGAACGAATGCATGCAGACACACACGGCCTCTGCTGATCAGCTGCCTCTGACTCCTCCTCCTCATCACTCTTCACTCTCTTTCCTTCCCTCCCTCACTCCGTGTAGCTCCTCACTCTGGAGGGACTCTCCAATGTCATTCAAAATGGCCTCCGTCAAACATTTGGCAGCACAGGAGGGGACAAACAGGTGCCCCTCTCTTTCTCTGCCCACGTCTTTTTTCCACAGTCATTCTTTTATTCTTTTTGTGTTCTTTCTTTGTTCACTGGCATGTTCCTGTTTTCCAGAAACCACTGGTTCTCGGTTCATTGTTTTTTTACTTTTAGTTTCTGCTCTCACTTGTAATTTGAATTTTAGTTTGATAACACTCATTTATATTTTGTCATCTTTTACTGTTTTCCGTCATCGTTTTACGCTGCTTTTCTTTCTTTCCGTCTGTGAGCAACAGGTCTCTCAAAGGTTCCTAAATGCAGCGTCACATTCTCTCCAACTGTCCACATGTTTTTTGTAAACATCTCCATCATCAACTCACAGCCTTTAGTTGTTTTTTTCCCCATTAAAGCATGATGACTAAACGACCTTTGTCCCCTCAGTACCTGACCACAGTCATCCCCTACGAGAAGAAAGTGGGATCCCCCTCTGTCGAAGACCTCCAGATCCTCACAAAGAGTGAGTAACCGTCACAGCGTCTGTATGAGTCTTTGCCCTAATGTGCAGCGTCGTCAGTGGTTTCCTGTCCGTCCGTTTAGTTCTTCACGCCATGAGGGATGACAGCGAAAGGGTTCCTGCTCTGCTGACAGACTATATCCTCAAAGGTAAGAACACTCATCGTCCGTGGAGAGAAAACACATCACTGGGAGAAGTTTGATTCCCAGAACGAACCTACTCGGGCGTCATAGTGAAAAAAGCACCTGATGTTCACCCTGCCCCCTGCTGTTTGACAGAGGAAGTACAGGCTGAAATAAGAATGTCAGGAGACAGAAATCAGTGAAAATGAACCTTTTTAAAAACATTTTTTTTAAATTTTCTTGTCACTCTTCACTTTTGACGTGTACCTTCCTTGTCTCTTGTCTGTGCTGCTTTGTCCTTTGGGTAGCTCTGGTATGAGCAGTGGAACCTGAGGTTTGTGAGGCACATTAACACCGATTCTTCACCTTCAGCTTTCTCTTCTGTGTGTCTGCGTACCGTCACTAACTTCCTCCCAGAGACAGCGGCCTCACTCTCCTTAGCTCCGTGCGCGGCTTCTAGCTGCACTCGACCTCCCCCTGAAACCTACATTCACCCAATGTCCCTTCACCGGCCATCTTGTCGTAGCAGCTTGACGCGTCCGCCACTGGCTTCTAGCTCTTTCACCTCAAATTCCCTCTTGTGCCCGTTCACGCTTTCATCTCTCCTCTACTTGCTGAAGTGTTGATAATCTGCTGGTGTATGTTTGTGTCCACAGTTCTTTGTCCCACATAAAAGCCAAAGGTGCACACCGGTGTTTCCGGAACCTCCCGTTGCACCATCCGACGAGGGTAACCCGGACGTATGGAACAGTCCTCCTGTTTTTAACACGTTACACTCTTTCCTCATGTTTTCCTCGGATCTTAATCTCTTCTGTAAGTGTCGATTATGATGATCTGTCTTTAGTTCCTTCGTCGTCAGCCCTGGTTGGTCTGACTGCGCTGGGACTCGTTAGTGGTTGCCAGTAATCAGTATTAGTCTGAGCACCTCACTATCTCATTAGCTACTTGCTCTGGAACAGGGAAGGTTTGTTTTTTAAAATTCCACGGGCTGAATGAGCCCGAGCTGGGGAACATCAGTCCAGCACGTCTTCTTCTGCAGCGTTTGCATCAGTTGATGCCTGATGAGGAGCTCTTAGCCTCAGTGTGTCCGTCTGGTCGACCCTCGTCACCCTGAAGGAAACACTTTGCTTTGCTCCTTTCTGTGAGTTAATGGATGATAAAGCTCCAAACGTCTTGCTGAGAATCAAAGAGCAAATCCCTTTAAGTTTTATAACTGATTGAACATCCCAAATTGCCAGTCGACCTGTCGGTCACATGATGATTTTTGGGATTTCTGCTCCATTTATTAGCTGTTGAATGTTTAAATGAAATATTTTGTATACAACAAAGTGAAATTGCACAGTTTTTGGGAACGTGTTGCTTTTACAAAAAAGGGAAATAATTTCTGGAAGTAATAGCTCGATGAACAAATCACAAAGACATATTTTTGGATATGGAGTGCTACTTTTTTGACACACACAGCATTTATAAAAGCTGCCCGTTGACCTCCGAGCCCTCGAGTCGTGACCTCACCCCACGTCCCTGAGAGCGACGTTTGCATGAGACGCAGATACCTCCGGGACGTACCGAGGCGTGTCGGCTGACAGACTGTGAACTTTACATTTCTACTTGTCTTCACCTGCGTTTGTGGTTTTAGTATCTTACAGTAGCACTTTAGTGATCTGCTCTCGTAGTCGTGGGGGTGTGGTGGCTGCACGTGTTCGCTGAGGCTCATACGTTAGCACGTACGTCGACCTGCATCCAGCTCCATCCAGTTAGTTGGTCATTAGTCGTCACCGTTGTACAGATAGTCGTGTAAGAACATTCAAGGGGCGCTCTGCTAGCTTTGCACAAGATAAGTTCAAGTGACATGTGAGTCCGACTGGTTTTCTGTTGGCGGTTGATTTGGAAACTGGAATCTGAGCTTTAGATCAAAACGATCACAGACGCCGTTCGTACCCGTCGACGGTTCAAACCTCCGCTGACACAGTTCAACATTTGAAACCTTTAATAACTCCAGATCATGTCTGCTAGTGTCTGAATGCAGCTGAACGTCTGGGGGGTCGAAGCTGGGGAGAAGGGGTGTGGTAGGGGTCTGGAATGTTGGCAACGATTGCACAAAACAGGACCGTTTGAGGGACTCTGTGATTCTTTTCTGAAGACAAACACTTGTAGTGCTGTATGTAACTGTTGATATGTAACTTGTCTTTCTTTCAAAACGTCGGTAAGTAGCATGTGCTGCATGTGCTTCACTGCCACTAGTACTGTTTCCATTTGTTTACTGATGCATTCAGTACTAACCGTGAGTTCACGCTGCCGGGGCTGAGACTCTTCATGAACCTTATGTCATAATGACTGGTGACACGGTTTGTGTTCAGAATCTGAGCCTCATCTTTCTCCTGGCAGACATATCAGCGTCATTACAGATTTTTAATTGTACATGTACTACAAGCAACGACAGACGCTGCCTTTGTAAATGTCTTTAATTTTTTTTTTTTTGTACATTAAAATATCTCCATGTCAGTTTTTAATGCAGTACAGTTCCCCCACTAGGGGCTTTATGTTTACTGTCTCATGTGGTACATTAATTTATTCTGTAAATGTCTCTTTTGTAACCGTATCGTTGACTGTAATGGTACAAGTGTTTTGTGGCCACACTGCATTGCGACTCATTTCAAATAAATTCATATGTGATGACTTTGCTTGGGTTCTCAAACACCACACGTGTCAGAAACTGCTGTGGAAATATCACGACGTCGCTGGGAACCTGTCCGGTCAGCGCTTTGATTAATGGAACGGGAGCGGAGGCACATTGTATTTAGTGATGGCATTTATGTCTCTTTGTTGGATTGATTTATTACAAGTCAACCAGGGAGAACTCAATTTTATCAATGAAAAAACTAATCACTGGTGGTGAACATTTCCTGCCCATCTCTCGTTCTACATGTCTCTGTTGTGGGGAATTATTCTGTCATATTGTTTCGGATTGGGTTTGTCATTCACAGTATCACAGTATTTTATACTTGCATCAACCTTGACATAAGTCTAAATTCTAAACTGCTATCCAACCTGCTGTGTACATCTGAACTGTTTCCACCTCAGACTGTCACATGAAGGCCGCACAGACACTGAACATGAACACAAAACAAAAACAAAGTGTGACTCGTTCAAAAGATTCGACTCGCTCACATCTCTAATTCATCCATCTTTAGTGAAGTTTCCTAGCACGAGTCACTGGAGGGTAAATGAAAGTCTCTTAGAAGATCACCAGATAGTGTTTACCTCCTGTGGGTGAATTTCTCTAAGATAAAACACAATGAATGTGTCAATAACAGCGACTGACCATCCGTGTGCTCCTCCGCTCTCTCAGCCGCACTGTAGCTCCTCCGTTTCTTGTGAAATGTGAAGAGTGAAAGATTCCCTCGGTTCCTCAGACATCGCCGTGCCTGTGGACGTGGAGAACGTCTCCTCCCTGTCAGCACCCAGGGTCAAAGGTCATCGTCGGGTTCACAGGTTGGTGTCAGTGAACATTGTGTGCTCCTTCCTCACGGTGCTGAAGCCTTTGACGGTGTCGACAAATTCCTCGTCGTCCATGAACTAGAAAGAGAAGACGGCAGGTGAAAGCACAAACCGTCTCACTCACGATCACTCACTCCAGCTGTGGGGAAAAGAGTGGATGCTGCGTTTGAGGGGAGTGGGACATTTCAGTTTCATCAGGCCCAGCATACGTTTTTGGGGTCTCTCACCATCCCGCTGTCATGGCCCGAAATGTTTGGGTCCCACGTGTCGTCACCCCCCCCCAGCGACTTCCCGTCCATCAGCTGGCTGACGCTGCGTCTCAGGGAGTTCACACCGACGCGTCCCACGGCGGCCGGCTGAGGGACGTCCACGGGTTCACACTTGGCGTCCAGCGCTTCCTGTAGGAAACAAACTCCCATGTATCATGGTGTGTGGTGGTGGTGGTGGGGGGGGGAGGGGTGAAATGAAGTCACACCTCCATCTTCATGGTGAAGCCTTTGAGAGTCACGCTGCTGGAGACGCCTGTTGTGTCGGGGACCGTGTCAAACTGAAAAGAACCACGTACCATAGGTTACACCACCACCTATGTCGAGTGTTGACGAGTCAATAGTTACATTTGTTAATAGGTAATTTGACAGCGGTACACCAGCCACAGAACCGTAACCCGTTTCACTACTGGAGACACATGCCTGATTCAGTGACTTATGCTGATGTGCATTACAGTTGTAGTTCCATCTGAGCACCGCCAGCGAAAATCTACACGAGGCGAGAATTTCACTTCACAGCCAAGTTGCTGTCATTACGGTAATGATAAATGGGCCAACTACAAATCTAAATGGAATCCAGCCGTGCTTCTTTTTTTTGTTGGCTTGATTCCATTTGGTGGCGTTGCCATGGCAGCGAGCCATCGTTCCAGTACTTCGGACTAGCTGTGATTCATATCATCAAACTGAAGCTCCTCTCACCAAGATGGAGTTGCTGGGTGGGTACACGGCCATGGGGCTCCTTTTCTGCATGGGCAGGGCCACCAGCGGGGGGCGCTCTCTGGCGAGTGGGGATTTGTTCAGGGCCTGGTGGAGGTGAAGCAACATTTTTGTTGGTGTATTTCAGGCACAAAAGCCTAAAAAGAAGCTGCCCCCACCCCTCCCTGACTCACCTTATGGAGCGTCACTCCTAAGACGATGGCCAGCAGCAGCAGGGCGACGCCGGCCATCACGGCGATGAACCACAGCTGCCTGAACACCGGCTGGTCGCCCTGTCCTCCCTCCGCCCGCTCGCCCCCCACTGCTCCTCCACCTCCAGGAGGGGGGGAGCTCTGAGGGTCTGAAAGAGTCCAAACACAACACAACTTGGGGTTTTCACCAAGGGTGTGGAATCATGCTTGTTTTCTTCTGTTTCTTCTTCTTATTGTGTTGTTTGTCACTGTATAATTTACCTTATCTTGTTTTGTACAACAGAGGCCCATGAGTCTTTAATAAAAAAAAAAAATTCAATCAGCTGACTATGAAAATGGGTGAAGTAAACACTCTATCCACTCGTGTCACTGTTTCTCGTTTCTGCTCAGTGTTGCTGCATTCATGATTTTCTACCTGCTCTACATGTATCTGTAATGAATGCATACATGCATACGATGCAACCGGCCCCTTCATTCCTCTGTGGTTCTCCTGAGGTTTGCAGTCCGTTTGTCTTCACCGTGGACAGACGGTGTTGCATTGCGTCCGTTGTGACGATAGAAGTGAAGTGAATCGTGGGTCGTCGGTCCAACCGAGGTGTGTGAGGCGGGCGGGGGATCACATGTGTGTGACACCGTAACGAGACACGTACGGCCCTGCTTGCCCTCCGGCCCAACCTGCACACAGCTGAGTCACCGACCACTGGACTTGTCGGTGACGGGTTGAAGAAGAGACACGAAACACGCCGGTACGTGTTGTTTGGGACGGGGGCTGAGGACCAACGAAGAGCAGACTCACCGATGCTGAGGTCCGTGGTTCAGCCGGAGTGACGGGGTGCCGGTGACCCCTGACCCCTCGATCAGAAGATCTGGTCCAACTGTCACCACATCCGAATTTTACACGTGCTGTCTCACACAGGGACGCCGACAGCCGAGAAATGTCGTCGTCTCCAAACCGACTTTACTCCAACACATCTTTAGGGGCCAGAGCCTTTGCTGTTCCTCTGCAGCTCCATGGCAACAGCCGGGTGTCAGCTTTCACTTCACCTGGGCAGACGTGGAATTAGAACCCTCCCCCTCCTGATCCTCCTGTGGATTTTATTCAAATATGAACTCATCCAATAACTTACAGCAAACAGGGACTACCTGTAACTGAAGCAAAGTGTGTCAGCTGATGGAATGTTCTCCGACATGCTTCTCTGCTGAGAGCTGATTACAGTCCAATTTTATTGTATTTACTATCATTAATGTATTGATTATTTTAAAAAATGATTGTTTTATTTTATCACAACATGTTACACTGCAATACATTTAAAACTAAGTTTAAAAACAACAAGGGGTGGCTTGTATATTCAAATTGTGGATGGTGTTTAATTAAAAACAATAGATTCCACTTTCAAACGGGGGGGCTACTCGCTTGGCTGAGACGGGTGAATTCTCGCGAGATTCGAATACCGAGAGAGGCTTTAAAAAGGGGGCGGGGCTAAGGGAACACAGTCAGCTGACGAGCCGGCGCGTCACGTGACCATCACTTCCTGCTCGGTGGGAAGAGGTGAGGGTTTTATTTTGTGTCGGGTCGGACTCGGTTCGAGAAGTGTGAACGACCCCTCCCGCTCCCGAGACCCGGTGAGTTACCGAGGACATGACAGAAGTCACGTGTCGTCGTTTTTTAGTTCCGCTTCATGAAGCCCAGGTGAGATTGTAAATGAGTGGTGTTGAAGCGATCTTGGGTTCTTGTCAGGAAACTCAACTTGACACCATGAGTGAGGCTGTGTGTTGGAGTGATGACCTACCTGCTCTGACGTGTCCGTCGGGGACAGAGTTGAACAAAGAGCTACGTTTCCTGACTCTGAGCTGAGTTTCCCTACAAGAACCCGGGACCGCTACGATGGAAGGAACAGAAGGGGTGGAGAAACAGGAGCGGGGTGGAGAAGGGCCCAGATGAGGGTCACAGAGTACAAGTAGCATAAGACTGTGGAATCAGAGTCTTCAGGTTCAACCTGAGTCAGGTGAGCCTGTCAAACCCTCAGGTGACCTTTGACCTTCCTGTCCCCAGTTGGCAGGCAGACGTCCCCCACTCCACGTCGTGATCCAGATGCAGCAGCATGCATCCGGCGCTGCTGCTCTTTGTGTCGGCGTCCGCCTTGGGCCTCGACAACGGGCTGATGAGGACCCCGCCCATGGGCTGGTTGGCATGGGAACGGTTCCGCTGCGACGTTGACTGTGAGCACGACCCCAAGAACTGCATCAGGTGAGGTCGTCTTCAGATGGTTCAGGAGCGCCACGTTCACGCCAGCATACTTTGGACTACCGTAATTACACCACTGCTCCTTAGACCGTAGACATGTACTTGTCATTTCCTTCTATCAGCACGTTACCACTTTACCAGTGTTGAATACTGTATGTTCTGTAGCTTTATGGAACACGTCAAAACACGTCTTTCGGGTCCAGAAAGCTGACAACAGCCATGCTGCTGTCATTACGGTAATTCCATTTGCTTTTGACGGAAGCAGGCGTGTCATTACCGTAATGACAGCGACAAGGCTGTTGTCAGCTTTCAGGAACCATTGGACATTTTAAGTGCAAATAATCGTATAGTTACGGTAGTCCCAAGTATGCTCGCTCCAACACCTGGGCAGTGACACCACGGGTGTTAACTGCCCCCCCAACGTGTCTGTTCCAATCCACCGAGTCTCTGTCTTCCAGTGAGAGTCTGTTCATGGACATGGCCGACCGACTGTCCGAGGATGGATGGAGGGAGCTCGGCTACGTCTACGTGAACATAGACGACTGCTGGGCGTCCATGGAGAGAGACGAGCAGGGGCGGCTCCAACCTGACCCCAAGAGGTAGAGAGAGTGTGTGTGTGTGTGTGTGTGTGAACGCAACACACCCACCAACACACACAGTCGAAGCTGTAAGTCAATAAAAGAGTTCCGGCAGACGAGACGATGTGACAGTCACATGAGTGACACACACCTGAGTCAGGAGGTTCAGTGGCTCATGAAGGAATAAAAACCGATGTGACCTTTAACCTCACTGGAACGTTTCAGTGAAAACATGGAAAGAATTCTGTGAGGGGTTGTAAAGCCCTCACTCCAATGAGACAAGAAGCAGTTGTTGCATCTAGGGTAGCAGCACAGTTCCAGGAGAACGCCTGGGTTCTCGGCTCCAGAGTGTCAACTACAAAATGCAACTACAAAGTGTCCCCAAACACTTTATTTATAGGAACAAAACCCGTTAGTAGTACAACGGCTGATGCTACGGTCAAAGACCTCTTTGATAAGACGATCCTGAAGATGAATGGACCTTTCTGAGATCCTCTCTAACAAATTCAGTCACACAATTTAAAACAAAAAAAACACTTGTCCTTGTTCAACTGAACAGATGCAATAATTCTGTGCTGCTTTTACATGTTTTTTTGTTTTTGTTGACTTTTTTCATTCATTTCACTGAATTTCTCATGGAGATTCATAAAAGTATCGATATATTCAGACACAGCACAAATAAATCCACACTGTGTTTGTTTGAGGCAGAAAACGTCCACGCTGATAGTTCTCCCTCCATGTGACTGTTTCTATCAGAACAGTCCGTGAACTCATGAGATGGTTTACCTTTGTCAAACCTTTGTGTTCATTTGTTCCCTCGCCCTCGCTCCAACCTCAGGTTCCCAGGAGGAATCCACAAACTGTCGGGCTACGTGCACGCCCGCGGCCTCAAGCTGGGCATCTACGCCGACATGGGCACGCACACCTGTGGTGGATACCCCGGCACCCCGCTCGACAAGATCCACATCGACGCACAGACCTTCGCCGACTGGGAGGTGGACATGTTGAAATATGACGGCTGCTACTCCAACGCCACCGAGCAGGAGCAGGGTGAGGGGAGGAGGAGGAGGAGGAGGAGACGGTGCGGTGAATGTGACTGATGAAGCTCCTCGGTGACAGGTTACCCTCAGATGTCGAAGGCCTTAAATGCTACGGGCCGTCCCATTGGCTACTCCTGCAGCTGGCCCGCCTACCAGGGTGGACTGCCCCCAAAGGTAGAGTGAAGCTGAAGCTGGGATGGAAGAACCCAGCTTTCCTCCACCAAGGAGGAGGGGTTACGATGAAATGTTGATGAATGCTGCTGATGCACCAGGACCGGATGATTCTGGAACCATCCGGATCCAGGAATATGCTGAAGGACTCAGACTCATTTTCAGCATCTGTGTCGGTCTTCAATAGTTCTGGAGCAGGATCCAGAAGAAAACCACCATGAATAAATAGTGAATTTAGTCGATAAGTGTTGAACTACCAGTGATATCTGTGTTTCCAGCGGTGAGGGAGATAGAATCAGGTCAGGTAGGTTCATACTGGGTGGAAATGGAAACGTAAAGAGATAGTGGGATTCTTTTTGAGGTCTTTTTCAGTATGAACATGAGTTTTGTTTGCAGGTGAATTACACCAAGTTGGCGGAGATCTGCAACCTGTGGCGTAACTATGACGACATCCAGGACTCGTGGGACAGCGTGCTGAAAATTGTCGATTGGTTCTTTGAAAACCAGGACGCTCTGATACCGGCAGCGGGACCCGGGCGATGGAACGACCCCGATATGGTTCGTTGATGGCCAACGATAATCAAACGATACACGCAGAGTCGACGTTGAACGACGTCTGGTTGTTTCCAGCTGATCATCGGCGACTTTGGCCTCAGCGTGGACCAGTCCCGCGCTCAGATGGCGCTCTGGGCCGTCATGGCCGCTCCTCTCTTCATGTCCAACGACCTGCGGACCATCAGCAGTGGGGCCCGCAGCATCCTGCAGAACAAAATGGCCATTGGCATCAACCAGGACCCTCTGGGCGTCCAGGGACGCCGCATTGTGAAGGTGACCCCCCCCCTCCACAGACACACACACACACACACACTCCTCCGCTGTGTCCATCCTCTGCGGCTCCGCCGGTCTGACGTTACGTCTTCTGTTTCCTTCTGCCAGGAAAAGAGCGGCATCGAGGTGTTTTGGCGCCCCCTGTCGAACAATTGCAGCGCCTTGGTGTTCTTCAGCCGTCGCACTGACATGCCCTACCGCTACCAGACCTCCCTCAGCAGACTCAAGTACCCCGCCGGCAGCTACAAGGTCTGGACTCTGCACACACACGTTTAGGGACACAAGGCTCCCGTGCGCCCCTTCCTCCATCAGTCGTCGTCTCTCTCTCTCTCCTCTCCTCAGATCGTCGACGTCTTCACCGACAAGACGGCGTCGCTGAAAGACGCCACTGACTTCGTGGTGCCGGTGAACCCCACAGGCGTGGTCATGTGGTACGTGTCGGCACCGGCTGATGGAAGCCTCCGTCGGTTCTCCAGCGGGGGTCGAGTCCAGGGAGCCGTCTACGATGGCGGCGACAACGCCATCCCTCCCGTCTTCCTCTGACCTCTGATCAGTCGTGACGTGGTCGGAACTCTCTGTCAGATGTGACATTTGCTCAGTTTGTGTGCTCAGGGACAGAGCTTGAAGGCTGAATAAAGTTTTTTGTATTGATCTCTCTTGATTCCACGCTGCCCCACCCCCATCTTCATTGCACGAAAATGTTTACAATAAAGTTCCTATTTTAAAGGTGATTTTTCACATTTTTCTCCCGGGATCAAGATGTGTCATTGTTTCAAAATTATTTTTTTAAGAATTAAACACGTTTAACTGTCCAGGAAGTGGTCAGTGTCACTCAGCGTCTTTTTTTCATCTATTTCCATCAATCTTCCAATGCAGGAGTTGATTCTTAACTTCCAGACTGTAAAAAGTACAAATTGATAAGATGCACATTGATTATTCCGGATGTCACGTTTGCCTCAAAGTCAGTGATGTGGTCAAAGTGTATTTTCAAACACTAAAGGTGAATGTTTTCATGGACTGTAGGACTTCCATTGAATGTTGTCAAATGTGTGTCAAATCGACAATGTGCTGGAAAATCACTTTGTGTTCTGTGGTTCTTCTCAACTCAAATACAAAAAGGATGGTAGATATGACCAGGAACATTCTGGAAAAGTTTTAGTACCTAATTTCGTGTGTGTGTGTGTGTGTAGATATTTTTATATTTCAAGTAGCCCCGCCCATTAAAATTGAGCGTGTGTGTTTTGAATTAAGACAGTTAGACATTGAGAGGTACAGGTTTGTTTCTAAGTGCAGGCAATGAATGGATGACGGTTTGCGGACGTAACAGAAGACCGGTCGGTAGCAGTAGCCCCGCCCCCGCCCTCGACCGGGTGCCGTTGTTTTGATGGATCGGTCCTCTTTTGCCTGTTAAAAGTGGCAGATTCACATCCGACAAATCTCCAACAACCCACATTAAGAAAATGTCACAATAAGAACATTTGCATTCGGAGAAAGCGTCAACGTCAAGCCACGCCCTTTAATGACGTAAACCGCTCCCGCCAAAACAAAAATTAAAATGGCCGCCGCGACCAATGAGAGAGTCGCTCCTCCGGCACCTGGACCAATCCGGTGCCTTCATCAATCAGTCTTAGGTGTTGGGCAGCAGACCGGCTCAGATGTTCGTTTCTTCACCTGCCGACCTGACGGGCGCAGGTGAGTTTTCACAGCGGCTGATGACGAAACTGTGTGACTCTGAGGTCCAGAGATTGTTCTGGTGACTTTCACCTGTTTCGTTCCCGTGGTGGAATGATTGTGTGGAAACTGTTTCCGTCGATCCACCGTTCACCTTGAAATGAAGGATAATTGTAATTGTTGATTTTTTTTCCCCGTCTGTTTTCATGTACACCGTCAGAAAATCAAACCAACTGTCATGTCAAGTTTCATGCTTTCTTTTCAAGTGCAGAATCCATGTAAAGTTCGAAATAATGAGATAAATCCGGAAACTGTCAAAAGTCCTGACCACTGTATCAGATGTGTCTGCGTCTACTCCCCAACAACTCTGTCAGCCAGTGCTCTAGCCACTAGAGGGCAGCGCCGCTCTTCAGCCCCGTCTTCGAATCCGCTGCCAAGAAATTCACCTGCTGACGAGCACAAGGACGCTCAGTCCGTCCGTTTATCTCTTTGTTATGACGCTGTCCTCTGACACCCTCCAATTTTCACCCAATATATGAGACTCTTGAGTTTAACCCCCCCCCCCACACACACACACCCCCATGTTGGGCCGAGTATCACCTCTGACCTTGGCGTCCAATCCCCACAGCGTCAGGATACTGGGAGTCACATGAGTGAATGCTTCAGTTTTCAGTGCTTACGTATGACATCAATACACACACACACACACACACACACACACACACACACACACACACACACCCAGCAGGTCATTCTAGGCCATGTTTGGCTGTGTGTGTGTTTGTGTGTGTGTGTGTGTGTGTGTGTGTGTGAGAGAGAGGATCTGTTCCTTCCTTTCTTCCCCCTTCGGTTGTCTCAGATATCCATTGGCTGGCCGACACACGTCTCACTGTCAAGGTCCCAAACGTTGGGAACGTGACGTGGGAACGAAGCGAGGGAGTTATGAGGAGAGAGCGAACAGGAGAAGGATTTGAGCGGAAAAGAAAAAAGGTGGGGGGGGGTTGTCAAAGGTCTATTTAATGGTAAGAAGGCAGGGATGAGAAATGGGGAGAGAGAGCGGAGGAACGGGTGCGGGAGGGGGTAGGCAAGTGGAGGAGCGAGAGCGTTCCTGACGATGCTCACGTAGGCTCACAGCTGCGGAGGGGCACAGTTGCCAATCTGGGCTTTGTACCCCCCGCCCCCTCCACCTCGATTCAGTCGCCACACATTGTTGTCACGCTGCTGGTCACACTCTGCCTCGCACCGAAAAATCCAACTGATGAAAGCGTGCCTGGCCTTTGGGGAGGGGGGCGGTGTGCAGACAGGACTCTGCATATAGGTCAGAGCAGAATGCAAAGGAGCGTCCTGTGTGTGTTTGTGTGTGTGTGAGACCCCTCCTACATTTCACTCGTCTCCAAGTGTGATTTGTTAAAGTTCCTGACCTGCAGAAACATCTCTGGTCTGGAGGGACGTCTCTTCCTCCGGCTGACGTCGTTCCTCCACCGCTGCTGTTGACTTGTGACATCACTGTTTTTATCATGGGGGCAACAAGACACACAAATGCCAACTGTGTGTGTGTGTGTGTGTGTGTGAGACTTTAACAGCCTACCGGTACACAAGTGATCCACGTCGTTGTGAGCGTCCTGCATTGAATCTCACCAGTTTCCTTCTGTTCCCCAGTTATTCGTCTACTTCAAGAGATGTCGACGGAGCCGTCCTGCTCCCGACGAGGTCGGCATGATTCTCCACTCACAAATGGCCTTTGGGATAGGTTTCCCCAGTTATTCATGCTTTTTGCTCAGCAAGTGCAATATTGCCGCTCAGAGAGTTGGGAAAGTCATGTTACACGAACAGACCAATCACAGTTGTTGCTGTCTGCGGAGGTCCGCGTTGCCAAGACGTGTAGTTACGTCTCTGGAGAGGTGACGTCAGAATTGTCCATTTAATGCTAAAAGAACAATCAGCCTTTACTCTTTAAGCCTTGAACCCTTTGGCTAGCGTCCTTCGACAAAAATAACTTCTCTATCTACGTAAAAAGTCATTTAACCCTTTAACACTGACGGTATCCCCCACGCGACATTCACACCAGCATACTCTGAAGTACCGTAATTACTTGACTATTCGCAGGAAACGTTGAACGGTTCCTGAAAGTTGAGAAGTGTCCCCCGGTTCCTCTACCTGGTGTGAAGAAGGACGAAATGACTATTGACGCTTTTTTTTAAAATAGCTATTGAGAAGTTAGGTCATGTTGGAAACACGGTTGGAGTCGTAGGTCCAGTTTGTCGGAGCAGCAGACGGCCGACAGGACAGGAGACAGGAGTCATGGAACCATTATGGATGATTCAGATTTCTGGAAAAACCTGGATGAGTCACCAGCCCCCAGAAGAAAATGACTTTATGTGAAGGGCTTCAATGTTCCAGATGCTTGTTACAGTCCATAACCGATGCTTGAATACACACACTTTTCTACTGTTTATACCCTGTGTAAAACACAGGAGAGTGTGTGTGTGTGTGTGTGTGTCTCAACGTGGTAGTCCCGTCAAAGTCATCGTGACTTTGCTCCATGAACTGTTTCTGTGGGAGGTGATAAAACCAGATGTCATTAGCGATTATGTCATCGGTGCCACGTTTCATTTTCGGTTTCTCTCAGACGGGTGAAGCGCTTTTGCCGGACTCTGCTGCTGCGATTTGATTTTTATGAATGAGTGAGCGCGTGTCTGTGCGAGGCCACGGGTGGCCGCCCTCGACTCGGTCCAACATGGTGACTGTTTCCCTGACGTGTCTGCGTACGAGGCGAGCTGCACGTTGCTGAGGCTTTGGGATGGCGACTGGCCAAACTTTGGGTCAAAGTCAGACTCTCTCCCTCTCTCTCTCTCTCTCTCTCTCTCTCTCTCTCTCACACACACACACACACACACACTCTTGTTCTCTCTCTTTCCCATTCATCTGTATATTTCATTTCACACAAACCTCAGCTCTTCTCTCTCTCCGTGTCCTTCTACTGTACAGACAAATCCTTTTATATCCAGGATTCCACATTACCTCCCCACAGACATACCGTGTGTGTGTGTGTGTGTGTGTGTGTGTGTGTGTGTGTGGTCGGCCATTCCCTCTCTTTACTCCTCTGTTTCACTGTAGACCTCCTCTGGGGTTCCTGTGTCAGATCTCAAAGCCTTTTTTGGGTAACGGAACAAAGAGCCCATCTTCCCTTTCAGCCCTCCACCAGGATTTGGCCTGAATCCGCTTCAAGTAAAACGTTTCAGAGAGGAATGAAGAGCAGGTGGAGTGTGTGTGTGTGTGTGTGGCCTCATTTACAGATATTCTGTTAGACGAGCAGCAGTGTGCGGTACGTGAGGGGGGCGGTCGCTGAGGTTTCACCGTCTAAACTGCTGTTTTGTTTTATGGCGTGGGTGTGTGTGTGTGTGTGTGTGGGTGTGTGTGTGTGTGTGAGACACTGTCGGAGGCTTGTCCGATGTCCAGCGGATACTTGATATGCGTTCACACGGCAACAATTTGTTAGGTAACATGAGTGCGTTTGAGCCGCTGCTGATTATGTGTCTATTTTTGGGTCGGGCCCCCGTAACCAACGCTCAGCATGATGCTGTAAAAAGGTGACTGACTAGATTCGTTTTCAGGAAGGAGTCATGTGAGCGTGGCGGGTCATAAAAATAGAGACGTGATCGGTCAACAATGTTTCTCACAAAGCTTTGTGTGCTATTTTTGTCCTGTCAGCATTTTGGACTTTCTCCTTTTTAATGCCGGCGGATTCTCCTGCGCCACCGTGATGGTCATCACTTTGAACTGGGACAGTGTCTGTCTCCTTCGTCCCACGCAGAGGTCGTTGCATGTCAGGGATCCAAATGTTCCATTTTCTTTTCCTTTCCACCGGAAAGTAAAGAGCCGCTTCATGTTTTCTATTAAATATTAGCAATATTAAATATTAAATGTAGATTTCACTCAGCTGAACTATGAGATGAACGGATCTCTTCAGTCATTGATTCAGTACGGTTCTTTCACCCAAAAAACTCGTTCTTTCAAACGAGTCATGAACATCGATTCAATGATGAAATGAACATATTCATCAGTCGGTTTAGGGGGGGTTATTTTTCCAAATCCCATTCAGAGCTTGTAGCAGTTTGCGTTCAGAGGCCGAAGGAGTGCGTGCCTCCATCAGACGGCTCTGTCTGACGGTGTCAAACTGTTAACTTTAACAGTCCACAGCCAGAACAGATCATGTCTCATCGCAAACATCATGATTCAGTGCAGTGTCGTGGAGACACACCTTCTAGAAGTCCACGTTGGCTGGAAAACATCAAACCGCTCCTGACCTTCAGCCACCACCACCACCACCCCCAACACCCGCCTGCTGCGTATGCCCGGCGCGTCTAAACATTAACTCTGAGGATTGTTCCGTTTAGTCTAATGGGGTCGGCCTGAGCGTGCGTGTGCGTGCACATGAAGGTGTTGTGTAAGTCCAGTGAGATTCAAATCTCAGAAGCTGTAAAGGAAGACGTGTCCAGCAGTGAAATGTCCCCCCGACGGGGAGACGGAGGCAGAACGGAGGCCGTCGTCACAATCGCTTCCTTCACACCGCTCTGGGCATGAAGCACCTGCCGTCCTCGCCCGTCCTCACCCATCCTCACCCATGTGGACGTGCACCTGCTCCACCTGCGCTGCTGAGCCCGCTGCGCTTTTTCTCCGCAGCGCTGGAGCTGACATGAGCAGCTGTCTCCTCTATCGACTGTGAACACAACCGAGGCTTTGTGTGTGTGTGTGTGTGTGGGAGCACACATTTTAGGTCAAGTCATAGCCGGTACGTGAATGTTGCCACGTACTCCACCGTTGGCAGCGCCGTGTCTAACAGGTAATCCACTTTATCAGGCTGCCTCAGGTTCTCTGATTCCTGCTCCCTGAAGTGGAAGCAGAGAATGTGACACGTCATCCAGGCAGTTGTACCCTGGTACAAGGAACACACGGGGCCTAATCATGATTTAGAAGGAAGATACATTCTGCTTTTGTTCTTTTTTTTTTTTCCTTTTCGTCCATCTCCATCCAGACGCCGGCACACGTTACGGGATCACCGGCCCGTTTCTGTCCCGATCTCCCTTCAGACGTACTGTGGTGTGGAGTGTGTGAAGAGTGACTTATTGTAAACGTAGATTGACTTCCTGTATCTGTGGAGTTGTCTCAGCAGTCTGGTGTGACCACTGTGGGTGTGATGTATCGGCCCGGATGTTCATCGGTTCTTGTCCCATTTTTCTCCAGGGGCCCCAGATATGCCCCCGGCACAGAGCCAGCTTCTCTGATGACTTTCTTCAATCTCTGAGTCAATCTCGACTCAGCAGATGAATGGAAAGAATATGTCACTGGTGACAACAGGTTGGTAGAACAACCTCGGCCGCCACGTTTGTTTGCACTTAAGTCACCTTCTGTTCAGGAGTTTGGACCAAACATTCAACTGAAGTCACGTTTGATCACGTGAGATTGGGAATATTCAGTGTGAAGAAGCTGGAACTCTGCTGAAGAATCCGTTAGCGTTTGCTGTTTCCGTCGTTGCTCTGAGAGATCAGAAGGAGACATTGTTTTTCATGTGGTCTCTGGTTTTGTTACGGTTTGATAAATCCTGTAACGTGTGCCAGCCTGAACAGGCGCATGTATGAATTTAAGGTGGTTTTAATTTGCCCTGTGACCACCAGGGGGCGGTACGGCATTACCTGACCCACAGCAGGGACCCAGACTCTAAAATAGCTCAGGTGGTTTCCTTTGAAGCACATGGCGCTAAATGTCCACTCACCACCACTCTCCACTCATTTGGAAGAATGTTGGTTTTATGTGACCTTCACTCCAGTGTCCACCCCCCGCCCTCCCAAGTTGACAGTAATGACGCAGCTTGGGAATATTTTGCTCTCTGTCACACTGCTGCAATAGCTGCGGTCTTCAAAGCAGCATGTTGGTGTGTGAAATGACAGATTCCTGGAAAGCCACTGCTGCCCTGTAATTTGGCGTCGCCGCTCACAGGGTATGTTATGTGCAACACATTCGGGAACAGGAGGACGTGATGTGCCGGACAAAGGCCATGTCCATGTCCATGGCCAGACCATGTTTCTTCCTCCGTCTCCCTCGGCACCGGATCAGTTTTTTGATCCAAATGGATCCATTGGAAACGACAGGACAGGCTGTAGTTCATCCTCCAGGCCTGTAGGTGGCGCTGACATTCACCACAAACCACCACCACAAGTAGAGATGGTGGAGCGGCCCTTCCTTGTCTGCCAAGCCGATAGAACCATTGATTTTTTTTGACGAAAAAAGTGAAAGAAATTGCTGATCTTGTTGTCGTTGCTGTGGTAACAAGATCCACTCAGCTGTCACATGAAGTAAACAAAGAAAAAACGGAAAAAAACACATTGGTGAGATTAATCGCGGAGACGGACGGGTAAGTGGAAACACTCAGGACTTCGAACCAAACAGACTCACTATGTTCTGCCGCACAAACGCAGACATGGCTGTGGTTGTTCTGAGACGTTGGTGGGGGGGGTCAAAGGACAGAGGTCGGGGGTGGGGCCAGTAAGAATGCAGACTCACCATAAAGACGCGAAGCTGAGGACGGCGGATTCAAATGTTTTTCACCCTTAGACCGGGTTTCAGTTCAGTTAGTTTCCAGGATCCATTTGGACGGTGGGACAGAACGATGCAGATCGACGTGTGTTTGCACGACGACGTGTCTCCGTGTGGACGCGGGGAACGCCTCGGCCCACGCTGGTTGACTCTCAGGCCAACAGTAGCTGTGAGGGGGAAACTTTTTTTCCTCAAAGCAAATAAACCCTAATCCCTCACCTTGATATTTTATGCCACCAAGCGGCTCTTTGTCACCCCCTCCAGCACTTTGAACTCATGAAAAGCAGCTATTGTTTATTGCAGAGCGAGGCGGGGAAAGGGAAGAAAGAAAGAAAATGCTGATCTGCCACTTGTGTGAATGAAATGGAAATTCCAGACACGGGAATTTGAGTTTCAGGAAGGCTGAAAAAAGAAGGAACAGCTCGGAAATGTGTGATTTATGGGGGCATGAATGGAAATATTGTTGTGGGAGGGTTTATTGTGTTTCAGGGTGGGAATTAAAAAAAAAAAAGGTAGAAATGTGACACATACACACACACACGCGTGCAAACAGCCGTACAGTTATTCACGTGGAACAAATGGTGTTTTTTTTTCACCGTGCTGGAAAATCTGTCAGCAGAAAGTCCTTTGCAATTAGTTGGTGTCAAATATTTGCGTTGGTCATTAGCGCACCTGTCTGCCACAGACCTCCTCCTGCACACACACTCACTTGTTTTTGTGACGTTGGGAGGAGAACGCAGAGTTCCCTTCATCTCTGCTGACCACGTCGTTTTAAATCGTTGCCTTCGCTCCGGCGGAGGCCGCTGTCCCGTCACGTGGACGCTGATGGTGCAGCGGACATACGTCAACGTTGTGAAACACCACTGACAGATGGAGGAAAGGATCAGGGACACTGGTCCAAATGTACGCGCACGATTAACACTGAGGCGGCCATCACTCCGCTCCAGTCTGGCCTAGAGACGACAATGTCGACGATGAGGATGATGAGGATGAAGATGACCACTGAACTGTACAACTTGAGCTAACCGGTGGATATTTTCGAAGGCAGCTCTCACCCCTGTAGAATGTAGATAAACACACAGCGTTTAAGTTCCCTGTCATAATCCGACTGTCAACAAACCTTCCATGGCAACATGGCTCTGCCACTTTACGACGCTAGGTCTCAATTACAGTCCCCTAATTACTGGGTTACCTAGACGTGTGTCCACGTATGCGTGTGAGTACGCATTTCTGTGTTTGTGGTAGGTGTCTGCGTGGAGGAAAGTGGGTTTGAGGATGTGGGAAAAGACCGGAGGCGACAAATGATGCAAATGATGACAGAGGACGTGTTTGATAACGTCAAGTCAGTGAATTCAGACTGATACCAGCCTCACCTGTCACACTCCAAACCAACAGGTGGCGACGTCCCACCACAAAGTTCTGACTTTCTGAAAGTCGCCAGCTTTGAGCAGAGACTGAAAAAAATGAGGTTTCATCTGTAAACAAAACAACAGCTCTGTGGAAAGATTGAACCAGACCTTTGGTCATTTGTTTTGTCCGATGAATCCTCTCGAGACCTGAAATATCTGCACCAGAGTCCATTTAATTCATAAAGCTATCCAGAGCTATAAATTCTGTGTGATTCTTTTTTTAAAATCCAGCTCCACGTGTGACCGTGGCTCCACAAAATCCATCATGAACGTGTATGTTTCAAGCAACAGTGCACATGAAGCACATGTTCCGCTCAGCTGATCCCTGGCGGCGTTGGAGAGTTGAGAGAGGCCGTCATGACCAACAAGGATCCTCTGACTCACCCCACCACGTCCTCTGAAACCGGAGAAGCAACATTTCTATTATCTGTGTGGGCAAGTGTTGGTGGGCAGTTGTGTGTGTGTGTGTGTGTGTGTGTGGGGGGGGGGGGGGGCGCACAGAAAACCACGGCAACAACAGTTTGTCTCACAGTTTTCACACAGGATGCATTTAGTGTCAGTGACCGGTTCGGATTCAGACCTAAACAATCAATCCACCCAATCAGACCGGTTACAGACGTGATGTGACGGGTTCCGGTCCTGTAACCTGTAACCAGGTACAGAAATGAGTCCAGAGTATCAAATCTGATACTCTGGACTCTGAACAAATCTGAACAAATCTGACCATATGAGGGGAAAAAAATCAAACATGATACAAAATAATTCAATACAACAAGATTGATTTGGATTTAATAAAATGTTTTACATTTCTTACTTTGAAAGTAGTTGGTGCTGTGTAGTTTTGGTTCTCTTGGGTTTTTCTGTGACAAAAGGAAAAAACAGACCAAGTGGAAAATGCTCAACTGATTGGGAGCCAGAGAGCTGAGGCCGTCTCCTCATTTGGAAACAGAGGCACGCTGCCTCTTAGGGCCTTTAATTTTACTTTGAGGGGTTGAGGTGTGAACCATGACCCTCAGTGCTGCCCACCTTGACCCCCCCAGAGAGCCTGTGATTTGGAGATGCACAGTCAGCGTCTGTGAAGGTGCCAATCGGGAACACATGTCATTCCTAGGAACGTTGTGGGACCGAGGGGAGGTGTGTGTGGGGGGGATCTGGTGTCAACTCGCTCTTGGCTTACAGATAGTCGATGCTAAAATGAGATACGCTGCGCAGACCGGGGGGGCTGAGGGAGTGTGGAGGTAAGGGAGGGATGTTGGATGTGGAGAACGATCATGTGTTCGTCACCATGTTTTTTTTTTCCTGCGTTTGTCTGGAGACAGATATTACTCATGTTAATTTAATGATTTATGTAGTTTCATTACACACACACAAACACACACACACTCCCCGTTATCTCCTGGTGTATAAAGAGTTAAGTGCTGGCTTTCATCTGCTCTCGGTTGTTTATACAGTCTGTGTACACAGTCAGGAAGCAACGCGCCATCAGCTCTCGCTTGATTGGTCATAGGTTTGTCTGTTATCTCAGAAAAAAAACTCCTTGTTGGGTTCACGCACATCTTCAAGTTTCCTGTAAAAGGTTGAAGTCTACTCATCTACACCCTTCTCACTGATTCACCACGGGTTTATACGTCACTCCTCCCGCTCACGTCTTTCCCTGAATTTAATAAATGTTTGATTTTGAAAAACTGTATGCTCAGTGTGTGTGTGTGTGTGAGTGTGTGTGTGTGTGTGTGCGTGCGTGCATGTGTGCGTGTGCGTGTGTGTGCGTGTGTGTGCTGTTATCTGTCTGTCCTTGAGCTTGAGTCGGCCCAACCTCCGTGCGCCTGCAAACATGTTCTGCTTTCCTAAGTGGGAACTTCAGAGCACACCCTTGATGTTTCTCTCAGCCGTGTCCAGGTGAAGTGTGACGAGCCAACAGCGTTAATGTGGACGAGCGTCTGCTTGTCTTTGTCGAGCCCAGAGAAAGAAAAAAAAAAGGCAAACAGGATTTGAAAATAAACACAAATATAATGGACTACGTTACAGTTGAATTCCAAGTACTTATGGAATGCATCACATCTGACCAACTTGTGTATGATCAGGACCGTTATTATCGGGGTCGTCTTTATGTTCTGATTTAGTGTGAAAATGGACGCTAACAGTCGCAAACATTTGAGACGTTCATGCAACATGAGGAAAACAAATCAAGTGACTTTACAATAGTGAGAATGTCCCTTTAAATGGTAACTTGTCAGTGCGTTTGTGTTATTACGTCTTCATGTTTTCATTCCTGTTTTATTAATCTTAAATAGTTTTTCTTTTCATTGCATTAATTCTATTATTTAAAAAAAGACTTGATGACAATATGTGATTATTTTACTTTCCTGCGTTGTGAAACCACAGCGACAGAACATGCGCTGTGTGTTTCCAGTTTTGTTTTTTTTGTTCAAATCACTGACGCAACGGTTTGTGATGTAACAGCTGTCGCAACAGTTTCCACTTCAGGCGGCGCGGTGACGCAGCGGCTCGCGCCGTGCAGTCTGTTGTGAAGCAGCACTTCATACCATGATGCGGCGGAGGGCTGTCTCAGCGCCACGGCTCTGGAGTACCGGTAGCTATCAATCCATGTCTGCGATAATCTTTAAATATGGCACAGTAAGAAGATTACACCTAATCCACTTAGGTGTTTAGATTATTCCCTTAATGTATAGGCAATATGCTGTATGAGCACAACACGGGACGTAATCTGACAAGGTGACACTTCATGATGGATCAAACCTTCCCTATCAGCAGCGCATGAATTTAAAACGACATCCAACAGGCAGTGGGTTACTGATTCACGTGTGCCCGCTGAAAACAGAACGGGCTCATAATTGAATATTAACAGGAATGCCATGTGCCGTTTTCACCTCGTCCAACTCGACCACATTAACTCGCCGTCCGTCCGTGTGTCCGTCTGCCCTCCACATGCCGTTTTCATCGACCGGGGCTCAGTGAAGCAAAAGTAATCACATGTAAATGATTTAAGTGGTCAGAACCAGGCGGATTTCACCGAGAACACGCAGGGAATGTCTTAATCTGACCTTCAGTGGCCCCCTCAAGGTGCTAATCTCCTACAAATATCTGCTGCTCCCGAACATGATTCCTCTCCTCCGCCCGGTGCCGAGTCAAACAACAGGTCGGCATGAGGATCATTCTAATAAACTGTGTCAGACGCTCATCGTGGTTCATTAGTGAACAGATCGTAACGAACAAACATACACGGGTCGACGTCAAACTGAGTGGACTGAGAATCTCCAAATCATCCTGGCTCATCTGTGTGTTTTAAAAGACATTTGATCACTTTTCACTTTTGTTGTTGTTGTAATAAGTTAGTGAAGCTACCATATATGATTCATCATTAGTTTAACATTTTCCAGAAATATCTATTTGCAAACGTTCATATACAGATAGTATACACTTAACATAAGTATGATATATGAAATAATTCATCTAATTATCATTTATTCATTCATGTTATTTAGATAGACAGAGAGAGCTCGCCGTCGTCATGTGAAATCAAACTTTCAAGTGTGTCTGCCGCTGAGAATGTTACCGTCAAAAAAAACTGAGCAGAGTTTGGTTCATTATGGGAAAAGTCACCGAGACACGAGCCAGTGTGTTTGTTGTGTGGAGCAGCTGATGCCAGCAAAATGTTCTGGGCAAAGTTTGTTGTGGTCATTGAGAAAAGAAGTGAAATTATCCCTTTGTCCGCCTCGAGGGAGTGAGATCAGAGGGCTGAGTCATGGAGGAGGGAGAGAGGAGACAAATATATGAAGGAGACAGAAGTTGACTGAGCGGAGACATCAACTTTAACCGAATCACTGCAACACAAGTCTCCTGACGTGGCAGCTGCTCGCATGAGACAGCACAGTCACACCAAAGAAACATTTAAATATCGGCGCTACTTGCTCTCCAATGTTCCTGTGTGAGGTCTGGAGATGCTCATTTCTGCTCAAGGAGTTTCTATATCTGAATGAGGACGTCTGTGGAAGAAGGATCTGGAATGTGAACTAAATGAGGAGGAATGGAGGAGAATGATAGCATACCCAGGGAAACATGTCAGGGAGGCTAGAGGCAAGTTTACCCAGTATAAGTTAATAATAATACTAACAGTCAATACTTCACCCATCTAGGCTCCATGGGGTCGGTCTATTACCTGACAATCTGCTAGAAATGTGGAACAAAGGCAGGGACTTTCCTACATGTGCTATGGGAATGTAGTTTGATACAACCATTTTGGGTGAAAGTAACAGAACACTTTGGGGAGGCTCTGGAGATGGAGCCCCCCCCCCACACCCCCCACCCGTCTCACCAAGATTCTGTCTATAGGGTGAACACACACAAATCATGGGAGTGTCTAAACTTTTAAGTTATAAAGGTCGGGATGGTCACAGCAGCCGAAGGCAAAGTACATCCCCACCAGACTATAAAAAATGGATTGAAAAAATGAGTCATATGAACAGATGCTGGTGAGAGTTAATGAGGATGGAGGAAGAGAGGAGGACATGGGGCATGAGTGGTGGAGATTGGTGGAGATTTAATCAGCTGTGATTAAATATTCACTGTTTATATTTGAGTGTGTGCGTTACACTGTGTTGACGCGTATATATAGGAACCAGACACCAGGGATCCACTGTGACCCCATCGACTGAGCTGTCGGAATGTGTGAAAGAAAGAAAAACTTCAACTGGAAAAGGAGTATTTTTTTAGCAAAGAATAAAAAGTGAATAATGATCTAGAGTTGGGAGAATGTGATCTGAATATAATGAGACGCTGACATTCAGTCTGCAATGGGGTCCAATGTTAGAGGGTGAATGTGAGATTTTGTGTGTGTGTTGGGGGGGGTGACTGTTTACACTGTGGGGGAGTGTGTGGTATAATTGTGTGTGTGTGTGTGTGTGTGTGTACGGCTCATTTTCAAGGAAACTGTCAGAATAACCTTCCACAAGTTGCCGTATAAACGGTCGAATGGACGATCTTCATCCAAGTGTGCAGACGCCGAATGTTGTTTTTGATACCGAGAATTGTTTGTGTGCTCCGGGACCCAAACTGTCCCGATTATTTAACACACATTGTGAGATGCCTTGTGCAACACTGAGATGAGCAGATAAGAAGTCAAACAATAACTCAGGGCACGGAGACGCAGCTCTCCGCTGGACTTTGGCTGCGACGGGTTTCACTCTTCTGTTGTCCGACGTCAGGAGCAGGATCCACACTGACGTGACGGCAAATCAGTGCTCATCTGATTCCTGCTGAGCTTTAGCTAGATGGATGCTTGATTTTGATCTCCGGAGAGAAATTCAAGGGCTTTTGAAGCCTTTATTGAACCCTTTAACACGACCGTATCGCTGCCGATACAGTCGCTAGCATACTTTGGAATACCGTAATAACACATGTCTATTTGCGCTGATAATACATTGAACAGAAAGTTCACAGCTTCTGGCAACCGAGCGAATGGGATTACCGTAATGATAGCAACGTGTCTGTATGTAGCCCCGGGTGCAACGTCGGCCTTAAAGGGTTAAGTCAGAGTTGTGGACTCACTGGTATTAAACGGTCCAGCCGGGAATCAAACCAGTGACTCACATGTGGGACGAATCCACCGGCTAACCACTTAGCTTCAGCCACGCTAACTGTTTTAAAAAGGAGGGCTGGTTATGAGACGTTTGTGATGATATCACAGCCGTTCTGTAATTTTACAGAGTTTGTTTGTTCATTTTGGGAAATGGCCTCGTTGGGTTTCCTGCTGAGACTTTAGACTAATGCTGTTTCTTCTTCTCTGTTCAATACTGTTTGGCAACAAGCTGCCTGAAAGGCGGTCACAGCTTCTGGCCAGCAAACAGAGACAAACCTGATGCTTATTTTGGAAAGATTTTCAAACGCTTGTTGGCTTTTATTTGCCAGATTTCCTGAATGCTGGGAAATAAAGTCTGTTTCCGCTTGTATTTTGCTAGAATGAGCTGACGATTGAGTTTACCAGATTTTTTTCCCTTCTAACTGCAGAAGAACGTGAAGTGATATTTCCAAAAGGGCCGAGCAGATCATTTTGAATTAACAGTCGGTGCTAAGAAGCTAAAACGGCGTTGTGGTTGGATTTAAGTCAGCCTGATGGAGAGAAGCAGTGTAAGAATCAGCAGGCCTCTCACACCCGTCTTGTCTTCATTGTAAATGTTAAACAGGTGCTGTGTGAGATTCTGACTTTTTATTTTCCATGTGTGCACAAACAGTCCATACGCAAAAGAGAGTATGAAAATCGTATCATCGTGTCGTATCATCATATTGTATCAAAAATATGATGAAAAGTAAATGAAATAAAGCAAATTACTTTGACACTGAACAAAGAATAATCCTAAATCATCCTAAATAAATAAACTTGTGACAGTGAACTAAGAGAAAGAAAAGCTCCAACTGCTCCCACACTGACCTGGGATCTGCTGTGTCTAGGTAATTCTTTGGTAATGAGCGTAAGCTGCAGGGTGAGCGGGTGCAGCCGGGCCTGAACCACTGTGACCCGCCGAGCTCCGGAGACGCCCTCCGTGTTCAGACGGTCACATCTCCGTCCATCGTGTTTGTTCTTCATTGATTTTTACAGTTTAATCAGCCAGTCTGAGACGGACTCGTCCACCTTACTCCCTGTCCGTCATACGCCCCCACACCACCCCCACTCAATTAGTCTCCTTTCCACGCTGCTCCACTTATCCCTTTTGAAACAGATTTTAGTCTTATTCCCTCGCTCCCTCCCTCCCTCCCTCCCCGGTTAACTGCCTCATGACTCATGGAGGATATGTTTCAGTGTCAGGCAGTCGGAAAGGTGGGTAAATATAGATCAGAAGCCTTAAAGACGTAGTACTGTACGTGTGAGTGAGCACATATTACACTGGACCACACCGACACGCCTCAGGGAGACTTTTTTTTTTTTTTTGCCGAGTCGTGATTTTCCTCCTTTGACATCAGCAGTGTGGGGGCACGTCGCTGCCTCAGGTCTCTGGCTGTCAAGACTTTTTTTAACCGTTGCTCTACATTTTCTCTCTCTTTGCTCCGGTGCGTCGCCGTCACTTGACCTGAGCTCTGGTCGCACTGGTGCCTGAGAATCTCCTCAGCTCAGGATCCCAGCGTTTTTGTCCATCTTGTTCGACCGTCAGTGACCCAGTTTTGTTGTCCAACAGCTTTTCTGTCCCTTGAACAAAGAGTCAGACCGGAATCTGAGAGCAAATATTAGTTTGAAAATACAAATGAATATTGCTGTGTATCGTCTGTCGTCTGCGAGCGACCAAAGATTCCAGAAATATTTCCGTCTGTAAATTTAACCTTCAGTGGTGATGTGCAGTCAAACGCTCCATCATTTGGTCATTGATTATTATGCCGTCAGTTTCTCATCAATTAGTTGTTTGTTCAATGACAAAAATGGAGGAAAATGTAACTAAAACAAATAGCAACAGACAAATTACTTGGTTAGTCCACAAACCAATTATATTCAGTTTACTCATTAAAGTGGGAAATGAACCAGAAAATATCAACATGATATAATATATATTTGTTATTCTTTATGAATTAGAACCACTGACAAGGACCGATGACTGACTGACTTAGCAGTGGATTTTGAATTTGAATTGAGATTGGTTTGTGCTGCTGAATATCATCGTCGGTCCAGACTGATCCGTCGGTTCACGGACAGGGAGCCAACGAGCTCTGCACTCTGAGCTCCTGCTAAATCACAGATTAGATGGTTTATGACATTCTTTGGGGGTTTTCTACCCAGTGGAAAGGGCCCCACAATTTACAGGGATTATGTGGTGCGCTTTATATTTAGGTATGCACGTAAAGAGCATGAGTCAGGGAGAGCGCAGCGTTCGCACGGCTGCATTAATTCCACGCAGGAGCTAATCTGCCCCGGACGCCGCAGGAGCAGCCGGGTTAAGAGGGAGCCGGTTTCAAAACAAACATGGCCAAAGATCCAAAAACTTCCACTAAATCGACATTCATCGTACTTACACTTGGTCCCGGGGCCTAAAGATCAACTACAGCTTAAGTGTCGCTGAGCAAGTTCCTAATCCCGGATTCATGGAGCTCGGTGCGTCCGACGGGGGACTCTGACGGACAGAGACCCCGTTTCACGACGGCCCAGGAGCCCAAGATACCCAGCAGGACATCTCCCAGGCTTTGAAATCATCTCTTGGCGACGTGCAGTTTGCAAAGAGAAGAGTGTGAGGACGATGTGGACAACAAAACACCATGGCAGAGGGCTGAAGTTATACAACTATTTTAATTTCTAATACGATGAGGCAAAAACAACAAAATAAACCCAAAAGGGTTGTGAATGATGTGGGACATGTTTTGAACACCGATGGTGCCCAGTTTCCTCTGTTCACCTCTCAGCAGGGCGTCTGTACATTTGCTGGTTCCTGGTTAAGAAACCTTGTAGTTAGTGACACTGAGACAACTCTGGGTGGTTTTCATCAATGTTCAGTCCAGACTTTGTGGGACCTTCACTGCCTCGTGCACAGTTTGCTGCTTTGCATGGACATTGAAGGCTGATCTGTCTCACACAGAAGCAACGGAAGGATTCTTGTCTCCACTCTGAATACACTCGTCCGGTTTGCTGAGTGTTTTTCCTGGTACACTATCTACTCGTAGTTTTATCCAAAGTTGTGTTTGAATCTAACGTGTGTGATTTTTCACATGAGCTCACCTGTCATCTCACATTATTTGTGATCACAGCTGTATCTAAACCCGCCGCCCCGGGCCACGTCTGCAGTTCGATTTCACACATAAAATTACTGCACACCGCTTCAAAGTGCCATTTTATTCGTAGTATCTGTCTGTCTGTCAGGAAAAGCGTGCAGGTTTTCTATCTCTCCCTTTCGGTGGTTTCCTGAGCTGGGTTTCCTACTCGCCGCGGGTTATCTGCTCGCACACACCCCGAAAGCTCATGTCGCCACAATAAACCTCGTAGAACACAGCATTCACAACACAGCAACCTTTTCCTTATTTTATATAAAAACAATATCATTTGAAAATAAATATGCTGTACTGTTTTACATAGACACAGAAAACAGGTTAATAGTGAAGAAGGAACAGAAAGGAGCGAATAAATGACGGCTAAGACTGATGGCAGATTTCAAAATGGCACCGTGCACATTTGCGCTTTCTAAGCAGTGGTTCGATCGCATGGCACAAACACACGTCCGCTACTTAAACACAACGTGCTAACGCCTACGCACACGTGAGCAAAATGCACGTGAACGCACACTCAGACACACGCATGTCCACAAACACACAGGTTAACACCCACAGCCTTGAAATTCAACAGGCTGAAATATCCAGAGGGAATGTCAACAAATTAATTCAGATATTTTTTTGGGCATTTTTGTTGTTGTTCTTGTTGTTTCTTACAAAAGCACAGAACGTCTCCATGCTGAGACGAGCCATCAGTGACATAGGGAGGACAGCCAAAGGTACACAATACTGCATATATAAATAGACCAAATTAAATATGGGAAGAGGACTGAATACAGAAAAATACTCTATCACATTAAATTATCTAGAATGGACTATGGCATAAAGGGATATTACGTGTACAAGTTCAGAGACGATAAGTAATGAATGGATTCTGCGTTGAGTTCTAGCAACACTACGCTGATAATCCTCTCTCTCCTGAAAAAGGAAAACAAAAATAATTTATAAAGCACTTTAAAGGTTTCTCAGTACATTTTGTGAGGCACAAATGGAATCAACCTACAGTGATGGATGTTTTCAGTGGTTTTCATTGCAGAGCACATTATATGCTAGAACTGACGACCAGTATCCCTTTAAAAAAAAAAAAAAAGTATGTGGCACTTTGTGTCTCTTCTCCTGTCAGCTGATCACAACAGTCCATGTCAGCGTCCTCACAGGAAAGGCAGCGGCAGGTATCAAGAGAGACAGACTCCCGTCCCTCATCTGCAGTCCCAAGTTCGTCCGGCGCTTCCACTCCAATGTAAAAAAATCCATCTGTGTTTGTTCTCCCAAGAGCAGAGCTCCTCTGGAGCGATCGCCAAGCTCTTTCAGCACTTAAATACATCTGAAGTCAAGGTTCTGTTATGTACGATTGACACATAACCACAGTAGACTCATCATATCCAGTGAAGTGATTGCATACATCGACAACAAGACTACACCTGCATTACAAGCCTGTTAGAATGCAAAACCACATGGCGGCGAGTTTTCATCAGACAATGGGTTTAGTTATTGATTTGTAGCAGCATAACAATTCTGTACTCTTTTTTTCTGTCTGCGTGGTGTATATACACACAGATATACAGTGGGAGGGAACTTCAGTTCAGGCTGTCTTTTTGTTCTCTGTCGGTCTGAGGGGAATGGTTCCACAGAAAAGAAGAGCTTACGGTTCAAAGGTCAAAGTGCTGTGCTGTGAAATACCTATTATACTGCATAATATAATAGAATATTCCTTCATCTTGTACATCTGGTGTTCATACATCTCTCATCTCCTTGGCTTGTCACATCTGAAAGAGGAGAGAAGAAAGAAAAGAAGAAGTCAGTTTACGGTTGAAAACGCAGTGGCTGTAGACTGTATAAACGGACGGCAACGCCACAGTGACGCATCAAATTTGTAATTTGTCAAATTCCTCTTCTTCTTATTATAATTTTCCTCTTCTACTGGATAGATTATCACAAAATGGAGGTGCTTGAGAGAAGCAATGGCTTGTCAGTCACCGGGTAGCCACGCCCACAAACGTACCCCTCTTTATCGTCCCTTTCCCTCCAAGTAGGACAATAATAATATTACATCACCGACCAGAAGCTTGTTCCATTTTTTTAAGGAATAATGGTGGATGTAAAAATAATTGAATGCTTGTTTGGAAGTCCAATAAGTTCACTGAGTAACAGTGAGACTGTTTGTGGGTTGAAGCTGTGTTGCAGTGCCTCCCCAGGCCTGTTTAACATTGTGTGTGCAAGCTGAGCGGAGTGACCATGCATAGAAATGGTCCAAGAGCTGAGGTCTTGGAGGTCAGACTTGTCTCGGAGCGTTTGGATAATGGTGAAGAAGCAATGCTAAAGTTAGCAGCCTTGGCAAGGAGCGAGTAATCGTTATAGCTCAACAGGAACAAGTCACGTCCTCCATCGCATGAGGAACGACGAGTGCGCTGGCGTTCTTGAGTCAAATGGTGAGAGAGGAGTAACGTGGCAAGGACAGGAGGGGGAGGGGAGAAGGCTTCTGGTGTTACGTGCATCCTGTAAATCAACGTTAACACGTTACTGGCAGCTTAGGGCTGTGTCGCTGTCCAGGTATAAATACGTCATTTCTCAGTATTGCACGAGGCTGGGTGTCAGCTTTCAAATACTAGACGAGCTCCGGCCGGTTCCGAGGAGTCTTTTTTGGACCTGTTGAACACTAGTCAGACGCTCAGAGACGAGCTATCGGCGTCAATAAAACCAGCTGATGAGACATAGCAAGTCGTAAACGGAAGGCTTGTAGATGAGTTGACTGTCCGCAGATGTGACGCCGAGTGGTTGGACGTCTCTATTTGTCGACCCCGCCCCTGGCTTTGAGGTGTAGATACAGTGTCAGAGGTCTGAGCGGTGTACGGCTATCAGTTCCAGAGGATTCCACCTGCTCAATCTCTGATAATGGAGATCGTCACTAACGTTCTGACCAATCAGCTGCGAGCTGGCGACGCACACCCAAGCATGCTAATAAAACATGCCAACTTTTGAACAGAGGACAGGGGGATGCACTGATAAACCCTTCTGAAGCGTGTCCTCACAACATTAGCCTGAGATGCTAAGCTAACAAATCGAGAACTGTCAGAGCGTGTGTTCTTCAGTCTCTTTGTTGTGCTGTTTCCCTTTACGGCACATCGCGACGCTCCCGTTGCTGTGGAAACGGCGAGGTTGCAAGGACCAGTCGCAGTTCGGTGCCTAGGTGTGAACCGGACTATTGCTAGAATATTCCGTAACAAGTGGATTACACTTAGTCGCACGTTGCAAGTTGTTGTACTTGGAATCTTTGGTCTGAACTGGACTGAAGGATCAGTGGAGGAAAATGGACAGATGAAAAGTTGACAGATTCAGTTCAAGTTGTCACGCTCTTCCGTGAAGGTGTGAGGTCTGTCGCTGGACTTTCTTCACATACCTTCTGATTTGGCGGGGGCCATGCCAACAGTTTAAATGTGCACTCACTTGCAGGTCCTCTCGTTGAGCTCTAGCTGGCGATCTTGGCAGTATTCGCCCGTGTGTTTGCAGGAGCACCGGCAGGTTACAGGGTCCTGGACGAACAAACGCTTCCTCCTCTCTGAGCAGTGATCACAGCAAGGCTCACAAACACTGGGCAGAGAGAGAGATGGGGAGGAAGAGGGAGGGATTATCACAGTGTAGCGTTAGCACACGTAGAAAAGGTCACCTTCAGTTCAAGCCTTTCATTCGCTCTACATTTGCGCTTCCAAACTGAGCGTCTCTTTGCACTTCCTGGGACTGCTGGGTAGAATCGCACAGGTTCCATCAGAGCACACCTGTCTAAGGAGGAAAATCTCCCGTCTTCACGCCCCCCCCCAAAACCTCCTGCTTTGATCGGACAGCTTGAAGATGCCACGAACGGGTTAGACGTGCACTCGTCATGCAACACAGAGCAACACGCTGGTTCGCACGGCGACAGCACACGGCTCACAAATCACCAACTCTCAGTAAAGAAGACTCGGGGGTCTGCTTTGTGCTTCGTTAGGAAAGATTTCATTTTATTGAGAGAACAAGGGAAGCTGCTTCTCCCACAGGGACATTAGATTCAAAGTCTGCAGATAACAGAATGAAAGTGCTTTGAATGACATTTCTTTGCGAGCAGAGGTCAATACGCAGATGATACCTCGATATACAAAAGACAAAATGAACACTGGTATGTTTGGGCTAACAGTAAGACCACAGAGGAACACGTGTCAGGACTGTTTTTAAATATGGACACCAATGCATTGTTGAACTGAGGGTAAAAGAAGCAGGCAATAACACAAAAACAGCACTTGTTAAACAATTTGCCGGTTTACAAATCCCCCCCCCCCATAGCAAAGAAAGAAAGCAACAGATAGCCATCACTCATATCTGCACATTACATAAAAAAGTACCAGCATTGTGCACGGGGAGGTGAAACCTGTTTGGGAAGATGAAAAGAACAAAGAGGGAGACGGGGACACGAGACACAGCAAAGCAGCACAGACTCAACACCGAACACACGACTGTGATTACGATCCTGCCGGTACCGGTCATGCTGGTGGATCTGTGGTTGCTTTCAGTCGACGTTCTGTTACAGCGAACAGCTGAGATCTGTTGAGCTCTTCTTTTTTTTTTCTTTTGAAAAAGTGCTTTATCATGAAATCTGAGATGTTGTACCTCCTTTTTTTTGTTACTGACTGTCAGGAAACACTGCTGGAACTCATCCCATCCGGAAATCCTTGGTAAACATGGAATTGTTAAGTTTGCGAGGAGATTAATGTGTATTTTATTTCATTTTATTTTTTGCAGGTGGAGATGGGTTAATATGTTGTAAACGGATTCAAAGTTTTGCTCAAGCTACGTTAGCAAAACACGGATGACGTCTGATTAAATGGGAGGTGACTGGCGGGACGGAGTTAGCACAGACAAGACACGCTGGGTCACAGAAAGCAACATTGATGAAATGCAAAAATTAAAAGGGGCAAATGAGCTCCTCCCACATGAGCTTAACTATGAGAAGTGCAACACTCAGGTGCAGGTACGTGGAGAAGGCGGAGCTGACATACGCATCGTGAATTGTTTTGTCTCGGTTTTTCTTTCGTTTTCTCTTTTGGCCTTTACCCTTGCCTGTCCGGGACTTTCTGGAAGAGAGAGAGAGGACAACAACGCAGAGAGATGCCTGAGAGACTGAAAGGAAGAGCATGGACTGATGGTTTTGAGAGAAGCCATCGTCTGATAAGAGGATTCGAGTTGTTCCAGTTGTCTTTGATTCAAATCAAGTGTCATTGAAATCTGATTGTCGGTTGATTACAGGGGTTGAATTACAAATTGCCACGGAGGCGTTGTTCTCCTGTGTGCTGTGTGTCTGAATGGGGCCTGAACTAGAAAAAAAATCTTTACAAGACGCTCTGTGGTCTCTGTCTTTTAGTGGAGCACCGACTCTGCGGTGTGTAAGTCAGAGGTTCAGCTCATCTGTCCCAAAAGTTCAACTCTGACCATCAGCTGTTTCAACTAGTCGAGGTCACGAGCAACAACCAGCTCTGTGACAGGAAACCGCTTACAAGAGGTACACGTATGCAGGTTGGGTTAAGAAAAACATGCTCAAAGGGCAAAGGCAAGCTGAGATGACTGAGATTTCCTCTGCTACTACTGTATATGTGCAGTCACACACCAAAGCTGATATTAATGTTTTAAATGCGTGGAAACGAAGGAGAAACTTCCCTGCGATCATTGTACCGGCGACAGGCTTTGGAGTCTCCCGTTAGTTTACCCAAAGAGAACGTAGTTTATGAAGTTTCATCCCCCCAGGTTCCCTCATTGAACATGTGACGGTTGGATTTCGTACCATGACCGGAAGGATTTATGACTTCACACATCGCGCTGCCTCACACTCAGCTTTCTGGAAAGATCCTACATTAGTCGTCGGTGCTGGTCACCGCGTGAGATTTCAAACAATCTCGTCACATCCTGGTCGGACCACTTTGGACGTTCACGAATGTGACGGCAGCATCCCTCTCTCTCTCCTGGCTATAACGAGTGTCGGAGTACTCTGTCGTCCTATTGGTCAGAGAGAAGGAACACGTCACCGGAGAGGTCGAACTCACCTGGAAAATGCCAAAATTCGATGCTGAACTTGTGTAATGTGTGATGTAAGTAGGATCTTCTTTTGTCCACGCTCGTTTTGCCTCGGTTGATTCCGGCATACATCTTTTGTGGATCTATAAAATGTGGCTCTGTGGAGTGTGTGTGTGTATGATAACATGATAATAAGATAAGGTCCAAGTTGGAGTTGATGACACTGTCTGATAACGGCACTGACAGACAGGATGGAGCAGACGGGTTGAAAATGAAAGAATTTGCCAGTTTAAATGCTCATGAAATCAGATCCGTCCTCAGTTTGGACGTCACATGATCTCCCAGCCAAAGACGTCTTACTACTGTTCAATGACCAGTTCAATGACCCAGAGACCAACGCTTCGCAGTAGCACGCCACCAAAGTCGGCCTCGTAAACTGTTAAGACGAGGCTAAAGAGGAGATCTGAAGCCGTATCTGTACAACGCACGGCCTGGCATGAAACCAATGAGCACCCAGCAGCAGACAGATATCAACAGCTGTCCACGGAGGAAGACAACAGCCTTCGAATGACCCGCAGAATACACATCGATCACTTGAGCCAAGGCCATAAAGAGTTCTTCAAAAACCACGTTATCTTTATCACAGCGGCCAGTAACAGGAGTGAAGAGAGAAGAGAAGAGGGAGGAAAGGTGTGAAGGACAGGTACGCAGAGGGCAACGACCCCATCACGTGTCACTCATTCACCGGCTTGTTTGTCACAGCAGCACATTCACTCGCTTGTCCAACTTTGAATTTTAAATCTGTGC
>CAAKHB010005397.1:60684-71839 GCA_901007665.1 Aeoliscus strigatus
GACCGAGCACGTAGGCGTGAAATTACGCACGTCTACGTGCCGTTCGCCGTGACTTCCTCCCGGTTACACCGAGCCGGTGAATGGATTGTCTGTGACGAATGTCCCGCTAGGGAGCAGCCACCTGACGTGCACGCATGTACGCACACACGCACACACAGATGTATTATCATTATTTTGTTGCCTAATACAATTCTTTTAAACCATTTAGCTGCTGCTGACCATTTGAGCTGATGTTTGATATCCACCAGGTCTGTGTCCCTGAGAATATTAAATTAAACATTAAATGATATTTTATACATTATAATGGAGACTTCTACAGGTGGAGGTCCACCCACGTCCAATGACTTTATATAACAATGCATCCATTTTTACCTGTACTTTGTCTCTTTTTGAAGCCAAAAATGAAAATGTCTGCTCCCTTTTTCTTTCTTTTGTAGTTCGATCAAATCCCGTCATTTGGGCCTCTTCAACCTTAATCCGCTTACACAGATCAATATCGCTCTCAGTGTGGGTTTTGTGGAGGCAACATAGATGATTTTCTTCATCATCTTTGAATGATGCAATGTGTGATCACTTTTTATGTAGGCTGCTTGCCTGTAGTATCAGCCATGCATGCAACATGTCCATACAGTGGGGATGCCCTCTGCTGGGCCAACGGGGCACTGCGCCGACTGTGTGTTGCATCCGCTTGCATCACCCTGACTGATTGATTGACAGGAGGAATGAGCCGACGAGTGCGTAGTGACACAAGTTGGCAGCTGTTTGTGTCGAGGCATCAGACGCGCCTGCTGCAACGCATATCTCAGTGCCACTATGGAATGAGGGAGAAAGAAGCAGGGAGAACCGCGGAGAGGCCGGGTAGAGAACGAGGAAGAAAAGCACCAGGAGAGCTTTGAGGAGGAGGTTCAGGCCGTCACGTAACTCGAGCAGCTCTGCGAGGAGTTCCCTCGTCCGCTGCTCATCCGTGGATTAATTGAAGAACAACACTTGGGCTCATTAGCGGCGTCACCGAGCTCCAGATTCTGCTGATGCGGCGTGTTTGCTCAAGGGGACGGAGGATGGGCCGTGTGTGTCCCCGTTTCTGCTGACGACACGCACAAACACACACTTTAATGAAACGCCGCGGCCCTGATAGTACAATAAACAGACTCCCGCGCATCAGTTCCTGCACATTTGGGAAAGCGCCGGCCTGGTGATACCTCTGAAAGCCACCAGCACGCTTGCCTCGGGTCATTTTTGACAAAAGGTTAATAAAGATGGGTCTTTCAGATGTGGTGAGGCACATTTTCAGCTTCTCTATACTCATCATGTGTTTGTGAAAACACTCTCTCCTTCTCTCCTTGGACTTAAAGAGGTCATTTGCTGGTCTAACTTAAGCCAGAACAAGTCGGCTTGTGCAAACGTCTGAATTCTCCCTCTGTTGCCTCCGTCTGAGCGTAGATCGTAAATCCACGAGGAGGAAGCGATTTGCATATTGAGCTCGTGGGGATTTGCATCGCAGCCGTCTTCTCCATCAGTCTTCGCTGCGTTCACCCTCAAAGACCACGTGAGACCCAGCATGTATGCAAATATGTGTGTGCACGTCTGATAAAAGACGAGTGAGTGTGAGCTCAGGTATGTTGTTTTGGCTCGTCGCGGGGGGAAACGTCATGATGTACGTGTAAATACTTGTGTCTGTCAAGACAGAAAGTGATACAGCTATTGTTACAGCTGTCAGCAACTCCTGGGAAACAAACGTACGCCGTTTCCCGATTCTCAGGAATTTTGTGGATATTGGATGACGTGTTAGAATTCCCCGTCTGCTTTCTTCCGTGCACATACGGTAAAAAGGAGAAAACATGACATAATCTGAGTCTTTGTTGTAGTTCTTTTTTTTTTTGTAATGGCTCCTGTACAGATGACTGCAGTCACGTCTGATAGCGTCCGTATAAATCATCGGCCAATCAGTTTTGGCGACCGTTGACCCTGCACAGCTGTTGGGAGTGTGCCGCTCAGAAGCAGCGCACGTCCACCCAACCTCCGTTGGCCTTCCTCCCTCCTCCTCCTCTGTGCCGCTCTCGTTCAGATGAGCGTCTATATCAAAGCTTTTAAGCGCGAACTAAAGTTCAAGTGTTTCCCATCCTATCGTCTCACATGTTCCTCGCCTCTGTGAGAGAGCGGCAGGTTCCAAACTCTCGTCACTTTTCTTCCTCTCCTGTCTTCACTTCATCTCATTTGGTCGTTTCCCGTAAACGAGCCGCTTGTGTTTACTCTCAGTCCCGTGGTTCAGAGAGTTCATCAGCTTATTTGGTCAGTGAAGAAGAATTAAAGGCGCGCGAGAGAGCCTGTTTTGTGCGTTAACCCGACCAAAGGTGAGTCCTGTCAGCATTGATCATATTCCAAAGTGTTGGGACGTGCACTGCTCAGGAAGTCACACATCAGAAACAAGCCAAGCTGAGAGCCTCCCTAAAGACCTCCCCTCACTCCCCAACTCCAGCTCAGCTTGGTTCAGCTTCGGGACCGGTTTTCTTCACCCAGTGGCGCTGAGGACAAGAGGACCAGTGTAGGATCGGTTCACCTCGGTCGTCATGTGACACCTACGCAAATTGGCCGTCTGAAAATTGCCACGGCGACGCGTTGTGCTGTGTGAACCAGATGCTAGGCTAACGTAGCAGAGCCATAAAACATGGCTGGATTTTTGATGATCAAGTTGGATTTTTTGTTTTTTGTTTTTTTTTACACAAACAAAACTCATTGTTGCGTCTTAACGTACATTCAAGTGTGTTGTGCAAGTACGTTGTTTCGAACATAAAAACAAAAATGGTCAGCTAACACGTCAACCACTGAAGCAGGTACGTCAAAATGACCGCGGGACATCTCACACAGATACAAACGGAGGCAAACGTGTCCCTATAAAACACTGATTGATACAATGTCAGTGTTCCGGAAAGTTTTCTTTCATGGAAACAGAATAATGCTGACTGTTGGTAGGACACGGGAAGTAAACACTGGTCTCTGTTTGTGGAGTCAAGTAAGACTAATCTCTCTGTTTAAAGTAACTTCCAAGAGTCGGTCTCATTCTGTCTAAATAGAACCCAGAAAGTACCATTGTCTGTTGTAAATAGCTGGTGAAAAGCATGATCTGGGCGGCGTTTGCTCGCGGGGCTTTTATCTCAGTCTCCCAGGTGTGTTTGTGAATTAAGTCGCTTTCCTTGGACACACACAATCGGTCTTATCTGTGTGTGCGCGTCCCATTGTGTGCCCGTCTCAACTGTCCCGTTTGGTGGCCACACAGGCGTCATCACAAACACAAACACACAGCCAATTACTTCTCAGAATGTGCTGCTCAGACACACACATGCTGACCTCTGACCTCAGGTTTTGACCTCAGGTTAATTGAGCATTGTTGTGCCGAGATAGATGCCAGCGGACTTAACAAGCTAAATACACCTGTGACTTTAAACCTCTGCGTTGTTGAGTCGACTTTCCACGAATAAAAAGTCACCTTTAAAACTGTTGACAGGGCGTGCCACGGATTATCCTGAGTGGGGGGGTCATTGTTCCCGAGATTTACTTCTTCCTCTCCAGCCAAAGTGGTTTTGAAGGTCGGAAGTCTCAGCCTCTTACCACGATTGGACGCGACTGAGAACGTTTACCAGCCCCTGGATTGAACGGTGTTGACACTGGTGGTGCCCAGTGGATGAATCATGTCAAATAAAGGTCTTTGCTCCGTTGGTGCAGATATTCATAAATATGGTCACTTGAGTTTGTTGGCTTGCGTCCTGCGATACCTGCAAAAAATCATTGGAGTGAAAATGGTGAATTAGCATGAACATGTTCAGCTAACCGATGTAATGCTTCTGTCTATGTATGACACAGCTTTTATTTTGATGGGGTCAAGAAGAACAAGTAGGCTTTCTAGATTCTTCTAGGTCTCTTGCGCATGTGGAAAAGTGTTTTGTTTTCTTTTGTTTTTGGTCAGATTGTAGCTCTTAGTCACATTAGCATGTTCTTGTTGCCACTGTTGGCTAAAAGCTAGTATGCTAACTGGCACGTGAAGCAGTTTTTGAAGATTGCTACGGCCATTGAAAGGAGGGGAAAAAAAGGAAGTTATTATTTCCTGGGGATATAAAAACAGTTGAGACATGTCCAGTGCACAAAGTTCTGCAGCCTTCTTTGCAGAATTTGTGCAATTTGCTCTTTTCATTGTAATCGTGGATGCCCCTACTTGTCCGGTGCTGAAAACACAGGAAGAATACTGCGAGGCATGCCCTGGGTGAACTAATATCACAAGAATTTACTCCTTTGACATCAAAAGGGCCATACCCATAAAATGCTACACAGCTCACAATTGCTTCATAAACCTCTCGATGCGTAAACTGGCTCTGTAAACCTCAGTGTTATGATGCCACGCCTAAAGCGCTTTGAAAGGCTGTCGATTGTTGGCCAATTGTGAGATTAATGTGGGGTATAAGTATGTTGTCCGGACATGTTTATACTGCATGTCGCTGTGCGTTTCAATAGGTGTGTGTCTTGCTTCATGATGTCGGGTTTAATTCCACTTAACCAAAGGCATGCATGGAAAGTAACCAGCAGGGCAGAAGATTCTGGTGGGATACGCCTCCGGCCACCGCTCGCACTGAGATGAAAGCGTCATTCCTGAGCGAGTGAGGTGAAAATACACACAATACAGCCTTAGATCACACGTGTACACGCTTATACGTCAATTTAAAAGACCAGCTGAAGACAAAATGAACTCAAAAAGTGCCCCTAAAACACCTTTATAGATTTTACCCCAGAGAAAACCTGATCATGCGCCACTTTTCCTCCATGCAGAATGTTGCATTATACTCTAATTACATGCCACCTCTCCCTCCCTGCAAAAGGTTCAGCCCTAAACCACAATCATAGCATGAGACATCCTGCCGTTAGGACTATGTATGCCATTTTGTCAGGCACAGCCCCACAATTAACAACGAACATGTCATCACACAATTAGTGTGCCAGTCGCTCGCCTACTGCCATGGGTCCACTCGGTGTTTGTTTAGAAAGTGAGATCAGGAGAACGTATGGCTTCTTTCATGCCTTTATAAGGGTGAAAGTGCAAGTAAGAAAGTGAAAGAGTCCCTCCCTGTGTTTGCTGTTGGTTTGGTGTTGCTGGTGTGTGACGTCCGACCTGATTGATGGGGGCAGGTAGTCCCCTTGGCGGCTGTTGTGGCTGTCTGGTTATGGGAGGATTCACACGTACGGCGGCGAGCTGACAAATGTTACAAAAAGGAATACGCCTTCTCTCTCGACAGGCACGGAAACGCTTTATTGACAAGTTATGTAAAGCTGCTCCCTTAAACCCCGACAAACACCACCGGCCTGAGGACTTATTGGAAAAAGGAAAACGGAGCAATTCACTGATGACAAAACGATGTGGAAGTTGAACTTACAACAGCCTTCGTTTCACAACAGCATCCCTGTTTTATCTGATCTGACCTGTACAGGTTGATGACTGGACGTCTCTATCTCTTATGCAACAACTGAAACGGACCGATTTCCCACTTGGCCAACAGTGTAATCAAATTAAAAGCAGATTTCATTGTGAAATCTGCTGGGATTCCCCAACACTGAGTGAATAAAAAAAAAGGTAATTGACTTATTGAGCAAATCACAATAAATCCTGTTTGAGAGAAGACTCCGTTTTAGGATTAGATTTAAAAGAGACGTGAAAGTATTTGGGTTGTGATATAAATCTGAAACGGCAAAGAAAGACTTTAAGTACTACATGTGACCATGCCATGAAGGAAACTCAAATTGCGCCTCCTCAGTTTGTCAGGTCGAGAGCGTTTCCAGATATTTTCAGCAGGAGTGAAGGTTCATCCCAAACGATGGTCTCCATGTGATGGAACCATAATACCCACAACAGATGCAGGAAAGTCAAGTACAAAGACGTGGGAAGGATTTGGACCTTGTTACCTACTAGACACCAAAAAACAACCTCCAGATTTATTGTCACGCATACGTGGGGGAAGGCGCTGTGTTCATCAGGTCGGAGGTCAGGATCACCTGCAGAAAAGTGGCGCTGGAGCTAGAAGGGATTGCAGATGCCTGCTGAGAGAGCGAGGACTGAAGAAACCTGAGTGGAGCCCGAAAGCTCTTCATCAGGTATTTGCACCGAGAGGCCGACACGTACAGGGAGAATTATGGCTTTGTTTTTCCAGCGTTTTAGAAAATACGAACAAGAAAAGTGGGGAAGTGGGTCAACTCCAGGGCATTACTTCGACCCGACGACGTCTGTTTGGTGCCCGCTACGGGGAGGTCAGCGAGTGGCCGTTATGAAAGGGTGAGCGCTCGTTTTAGAGTTCAGTTTTTGTGGATTCACTTGGTGGGTGTGTGAGCGAGGATGAGAGCACGTTTGATCGGATTCTTGAGGGAACGTGCACGCGTTAGAGTTTGCAGAGGGGGCGGGTGATGGAACACAGAGGAGCTTTGCAGGGCGTCTGTGTATATCTTCTTTCAGGTGGCCGACCCGCCTTGTCTTTGTCAGCGTTGTGACTAAATCCACAGACTGGTAGTGAAACCCAACACTCACTCGGGGAGAAAAGCCTGATTTCTTTACGAGGTGTACTAGGTGGGCCTGCTCGCTGGGGAATCTGCAGAATTTGACACTGAACACGCACCAATGAGCCCGCGCTGCTCAGAATTTACTCAAAGAAATTAAGAGGCGCTTTTTGTTTTGTTTTTGTTTCGTTTCATGCTGTAGATGTAAATCAAAGAGAGAGAGAAAGTGGACGAAGCTGACCTCTGCTCTCGAGGGAGGGTTATTTATGGGAACAAGGTGAGAGATCAAGTTGGGGTTGTGGGGAGGTTGATTCCTGCTGTTGACAAGAAACGTTGACACTTGGTGGAAAAGTGCACATTGCTTACAACTGGAAGTAACAGTATTTCAGAAAACGGTGGTTTCCCAAGTGCACAGCTGTCTGTTCTGAGGTCGCACTTAACTGGAATGTCTTTCACCATATGGTTTCTTCATCTGTGCACAATTAGCCGCAGATTAAATATGGCTTTGTCTATTTTAGTGAAAACATCTGGTTTAATAACCGATTTTACACCTTTCGTTTGCCTTGGTGTCACACACCAGAATCCCGGAGGGACCGGTGCCCTTTAGCTGTATCAATCCAACCTTTTCTCAAATACACCGACAACCGTCTCCCTTTCTGTCCACCTATGAACCAATATGCACCCCCCCCCACTGGTCCTAGTTGGTCGGCTGTAAATCGGAGGGCGGCCCGCTGTCCGATCTGATGTGTCCGTCTCCGGTTCGCTCAGGTAGCGTTTTAATGAGGAAGCAAACGTCCCTCGTTGGTTCTGTGTGGTCCGATTGCCGACTTTACGATATAACTCTGCACTCTATAAACCTCAGGAGGCCTGATGGTCAGCTCGCTGCAGCACCTGGGGACGCTATCAGGTTTGTACTGAAACAATGACGCATGTCGGAGCCCATTAAAATGGCTCCGATTATTGAGAAACTGACCAGTATCCTCTTCTTTTTCAACATGAGTCAGTCCTATAGGGACTTTGATAGCTAATGGCTTTTTCCACCACATGTGATGAAAGCCAACACGGAGGAGGAGGCGTGGGTGCCAAATGTGTCCATTCCTGGCAGAGAACTTTGTAAGCTGACCGCCATATTTATGCTGCTTACCTTGCAATTGTTGCAGCTAAAGCAGCATTTGCTTTTGTTTTATTGTCTCCAAAGTCTTTAAACGTCATACGTTTAGCCCGAACAAGCTAGCAAAGGTCCAAAACCAACATTATGTCTGACACATTTGATATTTTCTCACGTATGAAGGTTGATGATGTGGAATCCAGCACGTCACATAAGGTGATCTGCTTAAATGCAGATGTGCACTTGGAGGCTTGTCAAAGTTGTTTAAAGGTTTAAATATATTGCTTTGCTCTCAGAAGAGGAATAACATGTGCCTAAACACCAACGTCCCACACATCCTGTCATTATGAGCTATGGTGCAGTGAAACTCTAATTTACAAGCCAATTAAATGTGGTTGATGGGAAATATGGTACAACAAAGTACCCACAGGCTGGAGTCCATGTCTGATACAGTTCAGGCTGATTAGTTAACCGGTATGAAAACACGAAACACGATTTATTGTTCAAACACAAGATTGGTGTAAGGACATATACTGTATATCCACCAGTGGTTGAAACGCAGTCTGAACTATAACGTTGTGGGCTCAAGAAAGCCAGAGGGGAGCCGGGGGGAGACTCCCGCCGATGAAACGTTGAAAGTTAGACCTCAAATCTGACTTCTGGTGGCATACATCGCTCCATTGAAGCACCACATGACCGTAATCAAATGGGTAATTGAATAAACGTGACTGAAACAGGCGTGTAGATTGTCGCTGTCGGGCGCAGATGCAGAGAGAATCTGCTTCATCTGCTCAACTTGGATTTTTGCCACTTTCCCAACAGAGTCCAGGCCACCGCAGAAGCTGCTGATGTTCCATGTGGACGACTAACACTTGAGCCTTCTTTGAAGATGACCCACATTCTACACATGGCTGAGGACACAGCAGGAGAGAAGACCACGTCCTGACCCCGCGCCGCTCTGACCCGTGGATGACCCTCTGCCGAAGTAAGGAAAGCTCCCCTCGGCGGACACCGTCAACCGAAACGCTCGGCTCGTCACTCACCACCCAAACAGGTGCTTCGTTAGCGAAGCCAGACGGTGACGTACGGACACGAGTTTAGAAAATATCCGCGTTAGCAGCCGGCGGCAAAGTAGCAGCATCCGACCTTGATCGTTGTCTCTCTTTAATCCGAGGAGCATGTTACCAAAACATCCTCTGCCTTAGCTACTTCCAGCAAGTTACTACTTATTGCCGTGATTAGACCTTCCTGTTTGGGAAAGAAAACATCTTTTGGGCAGGTAAACAGTGTGGAATGAAGCGGCGGCCACTTTGGCCTCATACCGCAAATATTCCAGGAAACCACCAGTGGTTCAGGAAGCACCCAGACACGACCAAACCAACGGGCGGTCTGTGACGCTCGACGGATGCCTGTTTCTCCTTGCCTGAAGGAGTTCAGCACGTCAGGATGTTAAGTGAGTGCGCACAGTAGGAAAACACTTCATTTCGTACCGTCGTGGTAAACATTTGAGGTAAACCACCCACATTCCTCTCTTCTTGACCTCTTAAAGAGTAATTATGCACGTGAGTGTGAAATGCCAGGAAGGGTAAACCGTCACCGCCACATCGGGCTCTGCTACCAAAACAGCCGAGCGCGGTGGAGAGCTACCAATTATCCACAAACAGGAGAAGAAAGAGGAGATTACTGGCAGTGTAGCAACTTGATTCTGGATTCTTCTCCGGTCCGATTCAGCCAACGAAACTTTGGTCGGCTGAGGAAGCATCATGGTTTGGACTGAAAGATAACGTTTTACTACGTTCCCCACTAGGTACAAAGGCTTTGACCTTCTGTTGGAAAGAAAGCCGACTCTGAGGGGATTTCTAGTTGGTATAGTTAACCCACAGGTATCCTTCATAGTTTTCTCAAACATGTGCCATTTTTAAAAATTGTTGGTTCACTTAGATACAACTCTGATGATACACTGGCGCGGCGTGTGTGTGGTGTGTGTGGTGTGTGACAGCAGCTACCGTCGTGTTAACTTTGGATCTGCTTCTAAAGTACTCTATCTATCTATCTATCTATGAATATACTCACAAAGTGTGTGTTGTTGCTGGACAATGGACCGTGATCATCATACCGGTACTTGTCAAAGGGGTTAGTGTGTGAATTTACACACACGTCTGTCTGCACGAGACAGATGAATAAAAAAGGTTAGAACAGCGAGAGGTAGTGAGTGATATGGTCTACGCATACCAGAAAACAGTTACACAGTGTGTGTGTGTGTGTGTGTGTGTGAGTGTGTGAGTGTGTGTGTGTGTGTGTGGTTTTGCTTGCCTGCACTTCTAAACAGGCCTGCAGGGGCCCGGTAGGGATGTGAGGAATATTTGTCGATGCTCAGTAGACTGCACTTTTTGTCACCTGGAGAAAGGCGGCGTGCCAGAACTCGTTTGTGATGCAGACAGATTACAGGCCTGACAACATCGAGAACATACGGCGGCGTGTGTGTGTCTGTGGGGTTTGTGAGTGTGTGTGTGTGTGTGTGTGTTGTGCATGTACAAGGTGCACTGGGGCCCCCAGAGACAGATTTCTCCATCTGATTAGTTCTTTCTCAGACTCTGCTCCTGCTGCAGCGGCCTCAGAAGAACAGTCCATTTGTGTCTGTCTTGTACGTAGTAGCTGAAGTTCACCGTCACACCAGGACCCGCTGCAGCCGCTTCCAGTCACTCTTGTAAAATTTGAGATGAAAACGGCGTTCGGTGAGGTCATCGGCGAGAAATACCACCCCGGTTTTACTGCGTTTAAACGGATGACGGCGCAGTTCGACAATCAACAATATTTCTTCTCAAAGGGCCTAAACCTCAAGCATCGTTGAGTTTGTGCAGAGGCCAGTGGCAAATCATCCTCCCTTTTACAGTAACACACAAACAAGGTTTGTTACTTTGGAATTCACATGTTCATGTCGCAAAAACATCCCATTGTGTGTCCAGTCTTTTCATAACACCTTTTTACACATTGATCATTTCACTCACACTCTTCATCTTATACCGGTGTTTGTGTGATAATAAGGCATTCGCATTTTTGTTGTTGTTCATTATGGACTTTCTTTATGTGATATGATTTTTATGGGTTTTTATGTGTTTTGTATTTTTTATGGGTTTTTTTATGTATTTTTTTAATATTTTATGTTTTACTTTGTTTTTTGGGCGGGGGGGTGTAGCTTGGAGAAATCCGTTTTTTACCTCTTTCTTTGAGTCTGTGTAATTGTTTTTGTACTATAGTGCAAATAAAATAAATCAAGTTACGGTGAGCCGCAACCAAATAAGAGCAGACTCTTTCAGACTCTCCTCAGCTGTTTTCTCCCACATCTGTAGAAAGTCAATATTGACCTTCAGTCAGGACGCACGGTCTCACATCTAATGTCATTTACTGCAGCAAAAGCCACAGATTTAAGTGAGTGAGGCCAGAGCGAGGGTGTAGAGTGTTGTAAGAAGGTTCCATGGCGCCCTGGCTATGTAATGTTATAATATAAAAGACAAGGGG
>CAAKHB010005399.1:0-14371 GCA_901007665.1 Aeoliscus strigatus
CCCTCCGAGTTGGAGGAGAGTCCTTGCCTCAAGTGGAGGAGTTTAAGTATCTTGGGGTCGTGTTCACGAGTGAGGGAACAAGGGAGCGTGAGATTGACAGGCGGATCGGTGCAGCGGCCGCAGTAATGCGGTCTCTGTACCGGTCCGTCGTGGTGAAGAAGGAGCTGAGCCGAAAGGCGAAGCTCTCGATCTACCGGTCAATCTACGTTCCTACCCTCACCTATGGTCATGAACTTTGGATCATGACCGAAAGAATAAGATCTCGGATATAAGCGGCTGAAATGAGTTTCCTCCGCAGGGTGGCGGGGCGCTCCCTTAGAGATAGGGTGAGGAGCTCTGTCACCCGGGAGGAGCTCGGAGTAGAGCCGCTGCTCCTCCACATCGAGAGGAGCCAGCTGAGGTGGCTCAGGCATCTGTATCGGATGCCCCCTGGACGCCTTCCGAGTGAGGTGTTCCAGGCATGCCCCACCGGGGGGAGACCCCGGGGAAGACCCAGGACACGCTGGAGCGACTATGTCGCTCAGCTGGCTTGGGAACGCCTTGGGGTCCCCCTGGAAGAGCTAGAGGAGGTGGCTGGGGAGAGGGAAGTCTGGGTGTCCCCGCGACCCCGCCGGATAAGCGGACGATAATGGATGGATGGATGGATCCTGTAATTAATTAGATTAGTTTTTTTAATCGACTGAAAGCGCTAAAAAAAAGTCATACTACATTTTGTCAAAAACGTAAGACGTTTCCATCAGAAAACACCCGACTACAACAAAGGAAGTGTCTCCATAGAGCTCATTTCAGCAGACTGCTGCTTTTTCCAATTAAAAAGCACTGATGTTCACTTTAACCGATTGTGGTGAATCGTTATTGTATGTAATGATTTATACTCCTGATAATCACTGAACAAAGATGGACAATGTCATAAAATGGAACCAGTAAGACACTGCAGATCGCAGTATGATTTTAACAGTGAAATAATTAGCTTAATCCAGGACGTAAGATAATTATGTATGTGAGAATAATTAAACATGAGGTCACCTTCCATTAGAAATAAGTATAAGTATATTATACAAATAACTTGTCCACATTCTGTTTGGACAGTCTCGTCCATTCATTCATCCTCTGCCGTGCTCCAGTTACGGGTCTCGGTTGTTCTGGAGCTGATCCCAGCTGTCAATGGGTAAATGTCAGGGTCCAACCTGGACCAGTCACCATCTGAAGGACAGACAACCATTCACACTACAGGGGATTTAGAAGAACCCACACAGACATGGACACACAGACAGAAAGATCCCAAGCCAGGAATCGAACTAAGGACCTTCTCGTTATCGCCCCTGGACAATATATGTGTTCTAAATGCGTGAGACATTTTGTGTTTTCCTACAGACTAATTCCAAAATCAAGATACTTTTATTACTAGAAAAAGGTTTGCCAAAAACAAATGTAATCATGACTTGAATGGAGACCTACGTCGAGCTGAGATGTTAGAAAAGAACCTGTCTCCCACAGCTTCTGCTGTCTAATGCTGGACTTACGCCAAAACATTTCACAGACAAAAAACTGAAAGTTTGACTGGAGTCGCTCCCGTCATCTCGATTGTTAAGTAAGAGTAGCATAAGAGTGTTTTGCTTGTTAATGTGTTGCAACCTTAATTTGTGAAAGACAGACAACTAAGACATGAGTAAAAAATGTGGCGTCAGAACGTTAAGCCTCCAGTCTGGGTCTGGGGGCTGACATCTCTCTTTATTTAAGAGTAGATCTTTGAACCAGCCCTGAGTCGATGCATATATATAAGGTCTATGTATATATATGTATATATATATAAGGTCTACTGTCAATGACAGGGTAACAAGGTGACAACGGACCCGCCTATGTCCGGAGCGCTGCGTCGCAAATACGCAGAGGTTCTATTTCTGATGGATGTTGGAGCTGAGACGCATAAATCTCGCGCAAAATCGATTGAGCGGGGCAGGAAGTCCAACATAGAAACAAAATAAAACATCCGACTACTTTTCATAATGAAACGCTCAACGTTGACGCCAGATCGTATTTCACACTATTTCACCAGTACTTTCAACACAGTATATTTATTAAGAGTATTTATTTACTAACGAGCTACTTTCCCATGGTAAAAGCACACAATCAAGTCTGACTCTCCTCTGCTTCTCCACCTTGAGACACTTGTGTTTCTTCCTGGATTTATACATGTAGTTTCACGCGATTGTACGTGTTTTCACTTGGAACTTGTCGGTCACGTGACTAGCGGACCGGAGCCGTGACGCAGTAGAAACACATCCAGTGTAAATGGACGGAGCGCGCTGACGGAGCAAAGACGGATCGGAGACGCAACGCAACGCAGTCGGTGGAAAGGGGGGGTGAGACTGAGCAATACTGGAGGAGTATCTGGGAGAAGTAGGCAACACATGCCCAATGGCTGACTGCCTTACATAATACAGAATACAGCCAACTCCCAGAACAAGACCCAGTAGTCATCACGCTAGCAGACATCCAAACAAGAGTGTCCAAAATGAAGAGAAAAAAGCTTTATGTGTCAATGTGTCAGTTTCTATTTTTGCCGGACGTTGGAGCACGGCACATTAATTCAACACAGAGCAGATCGTGTGGGACAGTCTATTATGTACGACATGCAAAATAAAATACACCATGTTGACGGTGGATCATAGCCTCCCTCATTACAGGTCTGAAGTACAGGTCCGAGGTTTAGATAGGCCTATAAAGCTTATTCTCACTTTGCTACTACTCTGTGGGCTAACATAATAATAATAATAATAACAATAACAATGATGATTATGTCTGTGAAGGTTCTCAGTCATCCAGGTCATGGTATCTTGCTGGGTTAATTCATTGCCAACTGGACTTCTAGTTTGCTTGAAGACGTTTCGCCACTCATCCGAAAAGATTCTTCAGTTCAGTTCAGTTCAGCTTTTTCAGTTCAGGACTGAAGAAGCTTCTTGGATGAGTGGCGAAACGTCTTCAAGCAAACTAGAAGTCCAGTTGGCTACGATTTAACCCAGCAATAATAATAAAAAAAAATAATAATAATAATAATAATAGTAATGTGGCTGTGGTTAGCACTGCTGCCTCATAGCAAGAAGGTCCGTGGTTCGCTTCCTGACCTGGGATCTTTCTTTGTCAAGTTTGCATGCTCTGTCTGTATGGGTTCTCTCTGGGTTCTCCGACTTCCTCACACCTCCAAAAGCTGAGGTTAACGGGTCAGTCTAAAGTGCCCTTAGGTGTGAGTGTGTGTGTGAAGCAAGAGTTACACGTAAATATTTAAACTCATTTACTACCTCAAGTTCCTTTGTGTCAGTAGTGATGTGAAATTTCTCAAGAACTTTCTTTCTTATTGAGAAACACATTGGTACTGTCTTTTTGGAATTAAGTGTTAAGTGGTTCTTTTTTAGCCATTCTGAGACGGCAACCATCCGTCTGCTTAAGCTCTCAGAGGCTTGATATGAATTCTTTGCTGAGACATAAAATACTGTGTCAACGGCATACATGTGACATTCAGTGCATGTACAGACAGTAGGCAATTCATTTATAAATATGCAGAAAAGAATAGGTCCAAGAACTGATCCCTGTGGCGGACCAGTCTTATTGTACAGGGGAGATGTTTTCACAGTCTGTCGGCGAACACACTGTTGTCGATGTTCTAAATATGAACTAATCCAACGAACAGCAAGAGCAGAGAAGTTAATTGATGTCTCAGTTTACTGATAAGTATATCATGACTTACAGTGTCGAAGGCTTTCTTCAAATCCAAAAACACTGCTCCAACCACATCACCATTATCAAGTGAAAATTCTATTCTCTTGATGAAGTGACATAGTGCCATCTCAGTGGAGCATTTTTTTGTCAAATCCAAATTGCCTTGGATGATAAAACTGGTTATTTTCAAGGTGGGACATTAATTGATTAGCAATAACTTTTTCAAGTACTTTTGACATTGCTGGGAAAATTGAAATCGGTCTGTGATTGCTGGCATCAGTCAATGCACCTGATTTATAAATTGGAGTAATTGGAGTAAACTCTGTGGGAATTTTTCTTCTTAATAGGCAAATTTATCAAAAGGGGTAATGGGCTTATCAGGATGGCATATGTTTCTTCAAAAATAAAGCACCAATTCCAAATACATATTTCGCTTTTGAGTTGTTTAATTGTAGTATGTTTTTTAAATTCTGCTTTGGTCAGTTTCCTCAATGCTAAAGTGGGAAGCCTGACCATTAATTATGTTATTGAAGTTTTGACGTTGTTGGCTGTCTAGATTTAGTTCATCTGTACTGAGTTTTTTCAAAATTTCATGTAAGTTCATTGACAGATTGAATAAAGTAAGAATTTAATTTATTAGCTATTTCCTTGATGTTTGTGGAAATCATTCCTTTAATATTAAGTTCCTTTATTTCTCCACAGAATTTTGGCTTACATTTATTATTATTATTAATATGTGTGTCTCAATAGTGTATTAATATGTTCCCGTAGGTATAAACTATTCCCACCTGAATCCCTTATTAGTTGCATGAAATAACTTTGCTTTTTGTCTTTGCTTTTCTTAGTTCAGTTACAACCCGGTTTCATAGTAACTTGTAAATGAGGGTACCTGTATGTTATTTTGTTGACAATGATTTTTTTTAATGCATGATCCCACTTCTTCATCAGCTGATAGATGTCGTTATTTATCCATGGCAGAGTGCTTCAACTAAGAAGGGCAGGTAAACTTTTGGATTACATCTCCTATAGTGTTTGTCAAAATATCACAACATCTGTCTGAGTTGCTAGTTTTCAGGACATTATCTCAATTTAGACATTTTATTTCATTTTCAAATTGATTCATTTTTGTTTAGGAATTCCTATTGGCTCATACTGTAATTATGATTCTGTTTGAAGGATAGTCTCTGCAAACGTTAGATGGTGGATGTGGTTCCTCATCTGCATCTGGCTTCCCCCAGCTGTCATACATGAATACACCTGGATAAACCTGCAGTGGTGGAATTAGAAGATCTAATTAATCATAGAAATCATGTAATTTATTGTAGATTTCTGGTGCCTGGTGCTGATTTATATATTAGTAAATGTGATTTGATTGTGTACTGTATGTGTCCTCTTTAGCTCCTAACTCTCTCTCCCTCTCCGATTATGTCTCTCTCTGGTCTACACGTCTCGGTTGCTCCCTTTGTCACCTGGTCGAGGCAGAAGACCGTCCACACGTAGCCTTGGACCTTCCCGAGGTTTCTGTCCCTGTAAAAAGTTTTTCCTCTCCTCCATTGCTAAGGGCTGCTCATGCCAATGTTTGTTTCTGGTAGAATAGTTAGAATAGGCTGAGCATCTTGAGAAATGATGTTGTGATTTGGTGCTGGACAAATAAACTCTGACTGGATCATATCAACCTGTGTCCACCTACACAGGATATGCATGCAGTGAAACCAATACGCTTAGCATGAATACTGTTTTCTACAAAGGAGAACAGAACTAAATACCGTTGACATGTTATTTCATTCTTTGTTGACCATGTCTTGTTGCTGGGTGGAGCCTGAAGAATTCTGCATTCCCTCTGGTGGCCGGCAGGGGGTGATGCAGTGGCACTGCACATTAACCTCATTTCTGATTGAACTGATTTCTTTGCACCTTCTGGTTTGTGGACTTCAGCTCTCATGGTGTTTTCCACTACACAGTTCCAGCTTGTCTTTGCTCTGTTCGGTTTGGTTCCAGGTACATTTCCATTACAGTTCTGTTCCTCCTCCATGTCACAGCGTCGGCAGTGTGGAACTTCAGTGTGTTTTCTGGGTGACACAAACACATGAACATTGGAGGAGATGGTGAAACTGCTGCTCAGTTTGTGGATTTTTGTCTCAGACAAAGAGAAAAGAGACCAAACTGCTCCGCGTGGATTGACACAAACATCTGGACTTCATTGGTGGCCCACCGTGTGCTTTTAGCACATCAGCCTTGGTCAGACGAGGACTAAGGAACTGCATCACTGGTGTATGGCTGGTAAAACTGCTGGTAAATTCTTGAGGAAGGTAGCACTTGGGACGTCCCTCTCTACTAAAAGAAGCAGCAGGTACCAGGTTTCACCTGGCAGTGGAAATGCAATAAAGCAGAGTGGGGTAGGGTCAAGTCGAGTCGTGCTGGAACTGTGTCGTGGAAAAGCACAGTTAGAGAAGATGATCACGTCAGGAGCTTTTCACTGAGTCTTTTATTGTGAGTTGGGGTGTCATAAAAAAGAGCAAAAAGGAAAACAAATGAAAACAATCACAATAAAAAAGAAGAGGGTGTTAAAAGGAGCAAGGAATATAAAAGTGTGGTCTGGACACAAAGTAACACGTTGGCACAAATCAAACCTTGATAATATGGAAAAAGGACAGTTGGTGTGGTTACAGATCGTCCTTCAATACGACAGCACACTCATGCTATTACACACAGAATATTTCAGTAGCTTCATATTAGAGCGGGGAAGGGAAAGAAACTTGACAATGGATGCAAAGAGGTCATAGGTTCCAATATTCAGGCTTGCAGGGTGCAAGTTTCGTGTCTCCCAAGGAAAACCTTCATTTATTTGTTGGAAAAACATACTTCAGTATGCAGGAGTCTCATGTTTCCAGGCTTGGACTTAGTTGTCTTCCGTGTTTTCCATACTAAAATATATTATCGTATTAATACAAACTACAGTATTGTACACTACATCGTGTAATAAATAACCATAAAGAAATATAAAAAATAAGACATAAATATAAAAGTTCTCTATGACTACACAGACAAACCCATGTCATTGGGATAATACTGCTGAAGATATACAGTAAACACACTGGACAGAAATTAAAACAATAAGCAGAATGTAAAAAGTAATACTGATACTGTGAACTGATGCGAGTGAAACACTACGTTTACCTGGGATTCATCTCTGCAACATTTGATACCTGAAGGGGCGTCTGAGTGCTTCATGGCCTGAAAGAAGAACAAGCTGGAAAAGGCAGGAAATACTTCACAACTACAACTCAAACATGCCGTGAGGTTCTTCGCTAAGATCAGAGAACAACACGTTCAAATCTTTCAGTCAGCATGTCGTCGGTGCTGATCAGCGATCAAACCTGCTGATCGATCCATTCAATGGCACTTGAGAACGTTTCTCTTAACGTTTTCTGCTTGGTTTTGCATAAGGCGCGTGGGCGGGGGGTGGTCTGCTCCCTGCCGAGAGCTGAATCCCTCACCTTCAACTTTAACAGACCTCAGTGGAAAACAGCTACAGCTAGCACCCAGTTATCTTAGCTTAGCTTATCTTAGCATAGAGACAGGGAACAAGGAGCTCACCTTTGTCTCAACACACCCAAATCATGTCATTTTTCACTGGGATGTCCTGGTCCTGAGGACCCCCCTCTCTGCTCCATCAAACCTGATTCTATGAGCAGTTTGTTCACAAACCTTGTTGGGTTCATTCGTAGACAACTGAACTCGTAGCTTGCTTGAAGACGTTTCGTCATTCATCCAAGAAGCTCCTTCATTTCTGAACGTCTTCAAGCAAACTAAGTCCAGTCGCCTACAAATTAACCCAGAAAATACCAGGACCTGGGTGTAAAGAACCTCCACAGACAGAGAATCTGCAGCAGCAGGGAGACATGGACCAGGACCAGGACTCACTGATCTAAGACATGCAGGGCAGTGGGAGCAGCGGATCCAGTCCATCCTGTTTTATACTAAGCTAAGCTTATGCTAACAGCTGCGTGCTCACGGTACAAGTGGCATCAACCCTCTTATCCAACTTTCAGGTGTAACACTATCTCCTAAAAAAAGAACTTGTGTTAAAGTGGAAATGGCTTAAAGGACCCGTCCACACTTTCTTTAAGTTCCACTCAAAAAGCAGGAAGCAGTGTGAAAGCTGGCATCTGCTCAGGTGATATGTTGGTAAGTGAATACTGACGGTCACACGTCTCTGCTCAAGCGTAAACCAAGCCACTTATAGTGCACAGGATTTTCTTATTTTCCTTCCAACTTAATAAAATACTGACTTTTTTCATGTGCATTGGCAATAAAAAGGTATAGAAATATCTCAGCTGGACAGCTCTGAAAGTTAAAATATGACACTGAGAAGTAAGAAACATAGAGAACCTGTCAAGTCCGTCAACTGCGTCTCCTTCATTTGCTAAAATTTGCGTTTCCTTTGCAAACTGATTCTTCAGACAGTTTTCAGGCACCTGGATTTCTACACAGTAGTGAACTGAAAGAAACTTCTTCTTCTGTGGAGTCTGACTGGAGGAGAGAGTCCTTGTCTACTTGCCGGCTCCTCCCTCCGGCTCAGTCTGCGTCAGCACTGCTCTGCTCTTCCTCCATCACCTCCTCTTTGCTCTCCTCTCTCACTCCTTCTGTATCCATCGCCTCCTCCTCTTCCTCCCGCTGCCTCGTGTCAGCTTCTTCTTCGTCGTCTTTTTCCTCCTGCTCTCCTCCCTCCACCATCTCTTCCTCATTCCTCTCCTCCTCCTCTTCATTACCTCCTTCATCTCCGACCTGCACCACTTGGATGTGGTCCATATCAGCGGCGCCTTCCTCCTCCTCCTCCTCACTCTCCTCATCCTCTCTGGTGCTGCTGCCTCGTTCATCTGAGTCCACATGGGGCGGAGTCAGGTGAGGCCTATGCTCCGGCGTCAGGGCCTCAAACTCGACATGGACCTCACCGTCCTCTGGAGTCTCCCTCCCTCCTCCTTGGGTCTGTGTCTCCTTCTTGCAGTAGGAGTAGCGATGATTCATGTGCTGTGAATAGGAGCCTGAGTGGGAGAAGCGTTTGCCACACTTGTCACACTGGTACGGTTTCTCCCCCGAGTGCAGACGCATATGTTCTATTAAGTGGTGTTTGTGTTTGAAGGCCTTTGTGCAAATGCTGCACTCATGAGGTCGTTTCCCTGTGGAGGAGAAAGAAAGAACAGGATGTCAGGATTTTCAGCAGAAGGGAAATAATGTCCTCAGGTGTGGGAGGAACAGAGAACCCACATTTTTGTCTGAAAGCTCCTTTATTCGAGAAGTTGTAAAGCATCAACGTGACCAAGGAGAAAGCCCCTAACAAACACAAACATGTCCGACAACGTCACCTGGAGCCGAGAACCATGAACAATGGAAATATCTGTTGAGAGCACTGATATACACCAGGACACCAACATCATCATCATCATCATCGCCATCAACATCAGTACGTCAGCAGCAGCAGCAGCAGCTCGGGGGCCAAATCACTGACAGAGCTGCTGGTTGCAACATTCAGCTCCACACTCTGTGAGTGTTGAGTAATGCCTGCTGGAACATGGGTGGAGGATCCACCCATTGTGGATCTGAATCCCTTCTGCTCGTCTTTGCCACTTTTACACACTCAAACTTTGCCGAGTGTGAGTGTGTGATCATGTGTGTTCATTCACCTGTGTGCTCGTATTTGTGACGCAGCAGCGAGCTGCTCTTCTGAAAAATCTTGTCGCACAGGTCGCAGGCGTACATGCCGCTGTCTGTCTTCTTCATCTTCTGCCTCTGCGGACCCGAGTCAGAGTCGTTGAGCTCGTCTGTGGCGGACACACCCTCCAAGTCCTGCTTCTCCTCCTGGACAATCGAACGAGTCATAGGACTTCAGTGTTTTCACCAACAACACAATGAATGAGGTAGTGTGTGTGTGTGTCATTTCCTGCTCTCGCACACACACACACACACACACATTTTTTTCTGTGTCAATCCACTTAACAGCAGTGTATAATACAACAGACATATATCAGTGAGCGGCTGTATTGATTCCAGTGGATCAATACGAGCTGCAGTAAAGTGCAGCATCATGTCCTCTGCTCCAGAAGATCAGTCACACAGAAAGAAACATCTCCATCTATCATCAAGCGACGATGAAGAACTATTAACGTCTATGATTTTTACACAGAGCTGAATTCTGACCTTTTCTATCTATGACGTATTGATCCTGTCAGATGTGTCGGGGCGCTGATCAATGGGAAGTGATGATCACGGTGTGACTGAACTGAAGCTGAACAGGTCCAACCTGCTGACTGAGCTCCAAGGACAACACAGTGAGAAGACAACCTTCACCCTCCTCAAACACAAACCACAGCTGCTTTCTCAAACCAGCTGATTCCTGTTCCAGCTCACGTTTGATATTTTTTAATCCTGTTTGAATAATTCACCAGCTGACACACACACACACACACACAGACACACAGAATATTATTACAGTTTATTATTTATTGTGTGAGGTTTTTATTGTTTGTTGACTGACTAATTGTTGGTTTGTATGTGAAATAACACCTGATGAGTATATTTTGCCTCTCGGGGCTCTGGAACGTTCTCCCACATGTGTGACCCACCTCTGAAAAACACTGCGTCATCTCACGCTCTGGTATCACTCTACATGACTCTTGTTGTCATTTTAACAGGTGTTACTTATACTTGTGCTCACCTTGATTCCATTGAGGTGGATGGTCTGGTGCGTGTCGGGGTGTGGGGCTACGGGGGCGCTGGGGGGGCCAGGAAGGCCAGTGGGGCTGGGTGCTGCAGCTGTGTATGCATAGCTGAGCTGTGGGATGAGGATTGTCTGTTTGCTGCTGGTGACACCTGTCAGGCACTGTATTTGGTTTTGGTCGGCGATGGCGACCAGCGTGGGGAGCTGAGTGGTCACGATGTTGAGGGGGGTGGCACTTGTCTGGCTGGCGTACAGTGCGACGGGGCTGCCCTCCCACACCGATGACAGCCCATCTTTCTTTGTGCAAGTTAAGTTCAGCGGTTCGTCCTGATTGGCAGAGACAGGGAAGGGGACGGGGCAAACGCAGGCTTTGGCTATCGTGGGTTCCGTTTCCTCTTTCTCACACTTTGGCAGCGATAGGTCGAGCGGCCCCTCTAAGTTCTGATGGACCGGACCGTCATCTCTGGGCTTTAGTAGTGTGGGGGGCGGCGGTGAGCAGCGGGAGCCAGTGACCTCAGCGGGGGTTGCCTCCGTGGGGCTGTCCTGAGAGATGGACGGGGTCACATCCTTCCCAGACACGAGCGACACCACGTCGTTAGCATCACAGCCGTCCTCCTCCTCCGAGGGAGGTGTCGGGGCGCCGAGCGAGATCTTCCCCTCCTGCATCCTATCAAACCACTTCTTCACCACATGCACCGGGAGGCTAACAGAGTCCGAGATCTGGGCCAGCTGGTCCTTGGTGGGCTCTGTGTTCAGGGTGAAGTAGGCTTTGAGCAGGCTGCAGAGACACGCCTCTGACAGCAGGTTCTTGGGCTGGCTGCAGAGACCCGTCTCTGGTAGCGTGGCGGCAACAGCCGACTCGCCGCTCAGCCTCAGAACGTCCCTCTTGCAGCGCTTCAGGGTGTTGAGCGCTTCCAGCCCGGCTGGACAGTTGTCACACAGAAGGCAGGTTTTAGTGGTGTTTCCCTGGTGAGCGTCCGTCATCCTGCAGCCTCTGACCGTCAGATCTTCAGGCAGTTTCTGAGTCTTCAACTTATCTGTGGTCGGCAGAGCAGGTGACTCTGGCTCCAGCTCTTTCTTCAGGTTCTGGGTGGTGACCTGGGCCTGGCTCGGGTCCAAACTGTAATTGATGATTATTTTTGCGTTTCCATCCTGATCTACAATGGGCAAACTGATGGCTGAGATGAGCTGCTGCTGCTGGAACGTTCCAGTGGTTAACCCCGTGGTCACCTGAGCTTTGAGAGCGTTCTGCAGGTCTGCGATGTTGATGCTGATGGGTGACACAAGCCCCACCGTGGGCAGCACCACAGCCTGCACCGTCCCCTGTAGGGCTGCGGCCGCTGCGCTGCTGCAGAACACTCCGCCCTTCACGCCAGCGCCAGCTGAGGATGTCACGGCTGGTTTGTACTCGTAGTCCAGGGGCTCTGTTTTGATCTGGTTGAGGGGCAGCTGTTCCTGCAGAGGTTTGCTGTGCACCAGCTTCTCCCTGATCTGGTTGCGGAGCGCCGACGGCGACGTGGGGAGGGTTTGTGTCGGAGTTGCAGCTTTGCTGTTGCCCAGGCGCTGGCGTCCATTCACAGAGATGATGCCGATGCACTTCTTGCTGCTGATGTGTGAACTGTACGAACCAGAGTGAGAGAACCGTTTCTTGCAGTTGGAGCATTCGTAGGGTTTTTCTCCTGCAACACACACACACACTTTAGTGAAAGAAGCTACAGGATGAACAAGTAGCGTCTCAGCATTGTAAATAAAGAGAATTAACGAGTGCATGTGTCACACACACGCAGTCTGTGCAGTCATGGTGACGGTGTGTGTGTGTCTGTATGTGTGTGTCCACTCACCACTGTGGATACGTAGGTGCTCCTTAAGGTGGTGTTTGTATTTAAATGCTTTGCCACATTCAGTGCACTTGAATTTACGGTTTCCGCTGGCAGACTGACTGACGTGTCTCTGTGGGGCCGGGGGGTGGGCAGGGGTGGGCAGGGGTGGGGTGATGGGGGGACAGAGATAAACCATGAAAACACGACCTTTGAACTACTGCTAATTCATGTCATCAATCAATCAGGGGCCAGAGTTCATATTTATTGAACATGTGGAAGCTGCACTGAACAAATGTCAGTGTCAGTAATTGTTGATAAAGCCTGGACTCAATCACGTCAGTTGATCTCCATCCATTCAAGGACACGCCCCCCCCCCAACCCCCCACCACGCGCACCCGCCCACCACCCCCAGCACCACCCCCACCGTGCTTCAACAGACTGAAGGTCAGCTGGTGTTACCTGCTCTCTGCCTGGTTTGTGCGCTGTCATGTGTCTCTCCAGCTGAGTGCGGTGGGCAAAGGTGTAGCTGCACTCAGGGCAGCGGAAGCATTCGTCTGTCTTCTCATGCCGATACTTGATGTGCTCATTCAAAGAGCTGTAACGCTTGTAGCCACGGGCGCAGTACGGACAGGTGAGCAGTTGAGAGAAGGAGTCAGGAGTTCCTGGAGGGAGAGACAAGCACATCCATCAGTGTGTGTGTGTGTGCATGTGTGTGTTTGGGGGGGGCAGGGGTTACAGCGACAGTCAACAGTGAGGCTCTTTGATGTTCCTCAGTTGCGCTGCTCTGTTATTTCACCAATCAGTGTGGGTTCCTCCTCCACAGGTAAACAGCAGCCAGGTACCACCGGGGATCAAAGTGTTGACGCCACAAGTGTACAGAATGACTAAGGGTCTCAGTTGCTCCCACACAGGTGAAGCATTTGTTCATTAATGGCTGATGTATTAGTGACACACGTTTACAAGGTAGATATGAGTCTCTCACAGACACACACACATGCACACATAGTGCATCCCCTTCACAGGTAGAGGAAGAAGCTGAGCAGCGTCACAAAGCTCACACTTGTGTGGAAAGACAGTTCACACCTGAGGTGAGATGGGAGGCAATTATAGCCACATGACAAGAAGAATGACGGTGGAAATACTGAGGCTGTGTGTGTGCGCTACTACTACTACTACTACTACAAATAATACTGCTGCTAATACTGATACTACTACTATTACCGCTACTACTGATACTACTACTACTAAAAATATTACTACTGATACTAATACTATTATTGCTAGTACTGCTACTGCCACTACTGCTACTACTACTGCTACTGCTACTACTACTGCTACTGCTACTACTACTGCTGATGCTACTACTACTACTATTACTACTGCTGCTACTACTGCTGCTGCTATTACTGCTACTACTACTGCTACTGCTACTACTACTACTATTACTACTGCTGCTGCTACTGCTGATACTGCTACTGCTGCTGCTGATATAATTACTATTACTGATACTACTGCCACTACTGCTACTACTGCTACTGGTGCTGCTACTGCTACTACTATTACTACTGCTGCTACTACTGCTACTGCTGCTATAACTACTATTACTGATACTACTACTATTACTGCTGCTACTACTACTGCTGCTGCTGCTACTGCTACTACTACTACTACTACTACTACTACTACTGCTGCTGCTGCTGCTGCTGCTGCTGCTGCTGCTACAACTGCTACTACTACTACTGCTGCTACTACTACTATTACTGATACTACTACTACTATTAGTGATACTACTACTACTACTGCTGCAACTTCTATTGCTGATACTACTACTACTACTGCTATTGATACTACTATTTTTACTGATACTACTACTACTACTATTACTGTTACTACTACTACTATTACTATTACTATTAGTATTACTGATAGTATCAGTATCAGTAGTAGTAGTATCCATCTGATACTACTACTACTACTACTACTACTACTACTACTACTATTACTGTATGGTAGCAAATGTCTTGGAAGTTTAGTCATAATCAGTGAATTTTTACTTTTTTACTTTTCATTCAACTCAGTTTCATTACTACATCACAAACTACCTACACACCATGCA
>CAAKHB010005401.1:12385-25349 GCA_901007665.1 Aeoliscus strigatus
CCGCCCCCCCCCCCCCCAACCCCCCCCCCCCCCCCCCCCCCCCCCCTAACACACCGCTCAGCCGGTAGGGGGAGTTTGCGGGGGGGGGGGGACAGCTGCCCAAACAGGTGAGCGTGACAGGAACATCATCATCATCGAGTCACACACATCACAACTGTTCATTGTCTTGAACTGGGACTAAGCGATTGTTCTAGAAGTCACGAGCAGGTTTCAAAGTCTAAGTCGTGACATGTCCACTAACTCTTTTCATGTGTCAACATTCTGTATCAACCCCACAGGAAGTTTGTCCTGCGCACAAAGAAACTATGAAACAGTGTTTTGAAAGGATCACCCTCATCCACCATGGTCCTCGTCATCATCGTCCTCACGTTTGCACTAATGTCCCTCTTGCGGGGACAAGATCCAGGTTTGGAAGCTCTTCCCCTGAGTGAACTTTACGGCCGCTGGTCGCTCGTGACCGTCAGGTCGGCTCATTCTCTCTTTGAACTGCCCCCAACAAAACTCTGGAGGTTTTCTCCAGACACAAAGCTTGTGGATTTAAAGTGGATTAAGAGCATGAGATTTGTCTGTCGGGCAGCATGGAGGTGTTCTACCACAGGAAACATGGGAAAGAGCTGGAAGTATGTGATATAAGTGGTGTTATCCAAGTCCTGGTGTCTGTTCCAGGGCGCAGGTTTAGAGTTAGTTGGTTGCTGATAAACTGGATTCAGTCATGACAGACTTTATTTCTGTCAGATTATTTTGAAAACTGCAGTTTCCCTCATTTCAGGATGAACTAAACCTGCTTCCTGGAACCACGCACAAGATGCACAAACACGATCAACACAAGAACTCCACGTTGTCTGGAAGAATTTGTAAGTTGTTCTTTACAGTGATGAATGTGTTAGATCCATGGAAACGATGTGCACCTACCTTGAATCGTACTTTCTTCAGCATCATCCTTGAATCCGGTGGCGTGCACGACAAAAAAGGAACTGAGCTGGGACGTTTAGAACACTTTACATCCTACCCACACCGAGCAGCAGCAGCAGCAGCAGACGACCCCTCTGAGTTCAGAATCCAGTGCAAACATCCAGTGTGAGTCGGCGTCCGTCCCGTCTGAACCGTGTGCCGGAACAACTGCGTCTAACAAGGCAAAGACAACAGCGTGGGCCCTGATCTCCCCTCTCCCCCTGTGAGACCCCTTTCAAAGCCCATCGTCCTGCTCATTCATTCGTGAAACAGACACACCCTCTTTTTTTTATGACTGGAGGGACGCTATTAACAACTCCCCCCCCCCACACACACACAACCTCCAAACAACACTCCACAGTCCAAATATGGGTGGTGATAAACTGCTGACCTCATTCCCCTCCCCACACACACACACACACACACACACTCCCTCTTCATCTCGGAGCATTCACCCATCTGTTGGGACGCAGCGTCTTCAACTGAACATCTGACTCACCTCATCTTCTCCAGTGTCTTCTGACCCGCTGACCATCTGCCTTTTCTTTACGTTTCAGATCATTGCAGCACATTTTAAACTCTGGTGCTGTGGAACAATAAGAATAAGAATAATATTAAAACCACATTAAGCGTTAACGCCAACACTGGGTTTCTTTGTGTGTCAGCTTTTCAGACACCAAATCCAAACTGACGCGACTAAAGAAACAAGAGAGGGAATGTTGGTGTTGGTGTGTGTGGGGGGAGAAAGTTTGTTTGACCTCTGACCTCTGTGAAAACAAAGCTTTTAAGTGTCCTGTAAAAAGTCCACAGTCATCTGTTCGCTGCCGGGAAAACGGATTCATTCCATCTCGGCCAAGAAGGCGAAGTTTGTCATGAAACAGGAGACAGAACTGGGGGAGACCAGGAGCCTCCTGAATAATAATAAAAAAAATATTTATTTAGCGCCACCCACAGGTCAAATCAGTCTGCAGCCCTCTTTCTAGTTAAAAATGTGGACAATTCCTTTTTTTACAAAAGTTTTGTTAGAATCATTGCCCCAAGGAAAAAAAAATATTAAAAGCGGCAGCAGATTACAGCACAGTCTGGTTTGTATTAGAGGAATTTAGATAGTCTGAGTAAGGAAGCCTCGTCATCATCAAAACCAACTTTGAATCAGCTCCAGCTGCAGCCTCAGAAGAACCCTACAGGTTCAAAGAATCAGTCACACCATCCTGGAATTATTATTTTTTCTTGACAAACAAGTGATAAAAAGTTTTTTAACTCTATAATGTTAAATTATTCATTTGATTAATATATATATACACATACATTTTTAAAAAATAATGTTTGTTCACATAGAAAATGTCACTAAAGAAATATATTTTCAATTTGGCCTTTAAATATTTCCAAATCTCCACAGCAGATGCTTTGCCAGTTCAGTGTCCTCCAAGATTTTCGATGACCATCTAAAACCTGGACTACGTTACAGTGCTGTGGCGACAAGAACATAAAAAAAACAGACAGATTTACATTTTCAAGAATACATTTTATTACATTAAAGAATCTTTTCCCCCTAATTGTACACTGGAATGTTAAGATTCCCCTTCAGAAATTTAGTGAAATATGCTCAATCTAGTCATTTTCAACCCCACATCCACGCAACTGTTGCTAAATTGAAATTTGGGAAGTATAAATGAAAAAAAACAAAACAAAACATGAAAGACAAATGTTATGCCAATAACATTGATGTACAGTGAGAATGTAAGTAAAGGATGACTGGCTTCCAGGATGTGTGTATGTGGGACATTTCAGGCTGGTTGTCTCTGAACCCTGATCTGCGCGTGTGTGTGTGTTTACTTCCAATATTACACCGACAACACATCCACCGCTATCTTGAGATCTAAAACGCCTTGCAGATGTCCCATCGGGGACGGTGGATGTTGTTTCTGGGTTGTGTTCAAAGACAGACTGACTGAGATTTCAGGAGCCGATTTGAGGCACTTCAATGGGCCGAGGTGGAACACGGCGTCCGTTTGTGACGCGGTGAGGAGTGGTTGCTGGGGCGTCAGATGCAATCACACGTATTTACTGGAGAGTTTCGCCTTTCGGCTGAAATTTTCTACTTCCCCCGTTTAGTGATAACACATCAAACAGCCACAGTAAAAAAAAAAAAACACAATAAAAAGAACTCGATGATAAACAAGCGCAGGTAATAAAGACACGATATCGAGCATTTGCTTTCCAGCCGAGGACCACTGTTACCTTTGAAAAGAAAGAAAGCATCAGCAACCATCTGACGTGAGATACCAACAGAACAAAACACAAGCTTGACGATTCGAGTGACAAGACGGATACAATCCGTGAATTATTTAGAAAATATGGAAACAAAGAAAGCAAGAACCCGTTCGGCGTTAACGACACGGAGAATGCATGTTTCTGGGGTGGAGGGGTGGGGGGGGCACTAAACTACCAGCGTGTCCCGTCCGCCCTCCTCCCAGGCTGGTCTTCTGCACCCCCCCCCCTCAGTCATCCTCTACTTACCCCGAAGTCCTCCGTACAGTTCTGCTTGGTGAACACGACAGCATCAGTGTGGTTACTTCAATTAACTCTATATATAGATGATCCTCTCTCATACAAACATATAAATACACCACTGCTGCTTCGCCGGGGGCGGGGGGGGTGACGTAGTCCTGTCGATGTAAAGTCTCTGAAATAGTATACAGGGTGGGCGGGCAAGAAATCTTCAATCTCTCTCTGTAGCATAGATTTGGACTATTTTTTGTAGGTGATTTTTTTTTCTTATTATTTTCAGGTTTTCTCTGAATAGTTGCTGTTTTTTTTTTCTACAGGATTTCGTATTTGTCGACAACAAAGGAGGTTTCTGAAGAGAATCTAACGGAGCTGTCGCCGTCTACGTGGGTTGCTTTGGTAACCTGGTGTGAAGAGGGGGAGGAAAAAAAAGAAGAAAAAGGTTTCATTAGCATGTTTGCTGATGTATTTTCAAGTCAACGTGTGTCTGCTTGTTTTTATTACTTGTCATGATATATAAAAATACATGTTGTTGAGACATTCAGACAAGGCAGAATAACGCCGTGTATAAACCAACACCAACAGGAGCGAGGCTTCATGTCCTCATAGATGCTTCACACATTCCTCTTCCACCTTCTTTTGGATTCACTCGTCAATAAACAAGCCTATAAATATAATTTGTTACTTTATGAAGACGTCAGAACATTATCGAGGGATCTAATATGACACGGTTCTTCTCCACTTCGAGGATAAATCTTTCCTCATCCTTGCTTCCTTCCTGTCTGACCTCCGACGTACCTGTGGCTCTTACGCTGTGACCTTGTGGTGTTTTATTTTGAAAATCTGCTTTTCCTATTTAAAACAAAAGAGAAATCGACCTGATTCGCTGTTGTATTGTGTGTAACTTCCAGTCTGAGTGATCCTCTCAGTAGGAAGTAATGTGTCTCAGCCACGGTTGAGCGCCGAAAAATTGAAAAAAAAAAAAATCCTGTCTTTGATGGGGCAGCTATGGCTTTGAACGCTGACTGACTTGAACGGACGCCATCACCGGTGGAGCCGCTTCCAGTGTCCAGCATCCTAAACACTACGGCTACGGCTGAACAGCTGAACTTTAATTTACCACCATGTCCTACCTGGATGTCGCAGTAGTTGCGTTTGGACACAAAGGACACGTTGACGGGGAAGAAGTCGTTGGGCTGTCCGCTGATGCTGAACTCCAGGCTGCCGGTCTTGTTGTTGGCATCGATCACAGGTAGGCACCACTCCAGCACGTTCCGTCTACTGTCGTGTTTGTACTCGCCGTCCAGGTCGCCGATCACGGGAGCGCCAACGCCAGACCTGAGAAGAAGAGGGAAAAAAAAAGCACTCGGATCGATCAAACAGGTAGGTGACATGTTCAAAGCTGCGTACGGTAACTCTCATCCACTCACGGTACAGGGATGCTGATGACGACGTCGTTGAGCTCCAGACTCTCCTCCTGAAGCTCGTATTCAATGTTGACGTCACAGCCAGTGCCGCTCTCTGAGGGCCAGCAGTTTACTAAGGGACGAGCAGCACGGAGAGAAGCTCAGAGGCCGGGAACAAAATACTCCACACAGAATACTAACAAAGCAGTTAATGGAGTGTGTCGATGCATCATTTCTATTTGAGTCAACATGTCTCATGATGCTCATATTGCAGCTGGACTGAAGCGCGGTGGAGAGCTGGACGTACTGGTTAAAGGTATGAGGGACTCGTCTGTTGTCTGTAGTCTCCACTTCAGCACACCGACGTCGTTGTTGAGAGGGAAGGATTTCTCTGGGTTCTTTAGGCCGATGACGGACTCGGCTGTGAACAGCTTCTTGTCCACGTTGGGATGTGTCTAAGAACAGGAGACACGTGAGACAGGTTTTGCTTTGGAAACAGACCTTTTGTCGGCGTCCGGTGTGAAGTACAGTTTTGGTGCTCAAGTACTTTAGTGAGACTGTAAGTAAATAACTACATCATACATAAAAGCTCATGTCACGTCACTGCCGTGTGCTCTAATCCCGTGTTCTGCTCATGGTTGGAATGTGCAGAGGACCTACTTGCAGCTGCAGTCCTTTGTTGTCGCTGTTGTTGATAACAAGACGGATGCGTCCGTTCTTTTCGTCTGTGACGCGGAGCGTCACCATGCCCAGCACCTCCATGTTCTGTAGGCCGCCGTCCCGGCCGCAAGTCAGCGAGATCTTCTCCTCCACGCGCAGATGCACGCTGCAAAAGAAACACACCCAAAAACACAACCAGTATAATACACGGCGGGCATAATTCAGGTATTTCTAGTACCAGTACAATACAGTATAAACAGGTAAGTCCACTTCTCCACTGCTATTATACCGACCATGGCCACAGTTCTGCTCGACTTGAAGCACGACTCACTAGTCGTGTACAAATTTCACATTTTGAATTCCACCTTTTCCAACAGGTTCATTCAACGTTCGATGTTTTTGTTCAGATTTTTCCCTCGAGTTTTCCATTACTGCTGCTCTTGGGCTCATAGAGGACCTGACAACTGTTGACTCTGCATGAACCTACAAAGTCACTGAGAAAATGTTGGCAGTGACTGTGTTGGTCAGATGCAATCTAACCAACATCAGCACTTTCTCCTGTCGCTCAGCTTTTCAGCACGGAAATATCTGCAGTTACTACGAAGAATAACAAATGACCGTGCGATGATGTAATTGAACACAATATGCCAATGATGTGTTGGTACCTCTCCACATTCACTGGTGGTGGAAGGACCTTGGAAACATCTGAGCCTCTCTTCCCTGTGGTGGGCATGATGGTTTCACCCTCCGACTTGAGCTTGTCAACAAAGTTGTCCACTTCTTTCCCTTTAGCACCCAGTTTCAGCGCCTTGCTTGGTCCACTTGGTCTGGACAGAGTGAAACAGAAGGGGAAAAAAAATAAAAATCAGCAGTCCTTAGCCATTCAACCAAACCAGCATCAGAAACTAACATTCAAAGCAGAAAACAGTCGCCAGTTCTAGATCATGTTGAAAATACAGACGCCTCAGACATCTCAAATGTAGAGTTGTAACCCCTCCTTGTTTTTCTTTTCCTTTGTAAATGTTTTTTTTTTTAAATCTTTATTTATAGTTTTAATTTGCAGATCTTTGTGTTTGTATTTTTTTTAACAATCATGTACAGTTATTACTGAAACTGTGCTGTAATGTGGATCTGTGGTGGTGCAGTGGGGTTGGAAGATATGGACTATGTCTTAGAACTTAAAAAAACCCAAAAACTAATACAAATGCTTTGAACAAAAAGTCAGTGAGTTAGATTCCCTGGAGGTCAAACATACCTGACAGGAGCCGGTGTGATCTTGGGCTTCTCTGGCTCGACAATGGTGTCTGTGATGATGGACCCTGAAGAGATGCTCGTCATTCCAGCGCTGCCGAAGCCACCAAAAGCTGGCACCTTCTTTCCAGAGCGCTCAGCGTCCCGTCTAGCCTGCTGCAGCTCTTTGGCCTTCCTCCTCATCTCAGCCTTTGCCTCTCTTTCTTGAGTCTGTGGAAGAATAGAACGACGATTGAAGTCGTGACAGCGATACGGTGTTTCAATACGTAAACCACTCCAGTTTGTGATCTCACCTCTCTGACAGCACGGAAAACCTTCTCCTCATGGGAATCCATCTCTGTGAAGGTGCGGATCTGAGCCAGGTTGACGTTCTCTCTGTAGCCTAACGCCACGATCTCATCAAAGGCAAAGATCAGGTCAAAACAGTGCTCCGATATTTCACTCTCCTCCAGCACACGACAGTACTCGGGGATCTGGACGGGAACGAAGGAGAGGTTGACATACGACCACGAAAGTACAGAAGTCCTCGTTTACAATTCTGAAGATTCAGACACAAAGAAAAATGATTCGCCATGAACTCAATTGATCATGGTTTGTTGTTGTTTATGCTGAGAAGTACATCCAACTTCACCTGACTGTGCTATACTGTGCGCCGTAATATAGATACAGATGTTCAGCGACAACAGAACACTACATATGTGATATCACAGAACTCTTACCACACGAGAGAAGAGTCTTAGCGTCTCTAGGTCCTCCAGGATGTTGCTGTTCTTGGTGGTGATGAGGACCATGTAGAGTTTCTCCAGCGGCTGATACACATAGCGAACGCTGTCCGTCTCCACAAAGGTGTGCTGCTTACCCGTGTTCATCAGCTTCGGGAACGCGGCGAGGAGACCCTCAATCCGTGTCCGGGTCATTTCCACAAACTGACGCGAAACAATGGCCTTGCCGGCCTTGGTGCACACCGCCGCTGCCAACAGCACCTGCAGAGACGGAGAGCTGACATAAATGTCGCTGTGGCTAAAACATGCACCGATGAGCAGATTCCGCATAGCATGTGTGAAAACATGGTAGCAGGCAGCGAACACCGACACATGAAGGAGAGGAAAGATCCGACATGGATGTTCATCAATACATGTCTCCATGTTCTCATTTTACATGAGTGATCGCTGATAACCAGACAGGTAAATACATTCCCAGAGGAATGAGACCTAGATGAGACGGAACAACTGCAATTCATGTGTTGTGTGGTTACACAAAAAACAGCTTCAGCTCATGATGATAACACAACAGAAGAGTCTCACAAATCATATTCTTATTTCACACCTGCAGGACAGTTCGATAAAAACCTGATGACTGAAGTAGACACTGTGCTCTGGATCCGTCACAAACAACTAACCAACAAACTTTACATAACAGTGTTATTGTTATAACAGATATATTTACATTAAAAGGTGTAGCATGTTTTTCCACCTTGACAATACCATATTGGCCTGGTGGCTTAGAGCTGAAGCACAGTGACCGCGGATGTGAATCCAACACACACCAGGCAAATTATCACATCTTATCAAAGGTTGAGAGACCAGACTGGAATCACAGCCGGCTAAATAACCCTCTGTCTTGGAGGTTTGCCTGTAAGTCGCATCCAGTTTTGGCTGGACGAGGACAATCTTGACAGCAGGTAACGCTCGCTAGCATCGAGCTAGTGACAGCGGCCAGCTACGAGTTAACGTCAGCACCGTCTGCACAAACTATGTCGCCCGTTCACCTGCGTTTTTACGTTAAATCAATGATTTCGACGCGTTTTTTTCGTTTTACCGAGTGAATAAGACACTCGCACTGTCAGTCTGACAACCGACGGTACTATTTCGCTCTTACGTAGCTTTAGCTGAGTAGCTTCCAGCTTAGCCAATGTTTTGAATCACTAGGCCCGATAAAAATGCCGGGATCTTGGCTCTGAGTGTTTCGCACTCACCATTTTCGTCTCTGTCTTTATGGGACGACGGCGTTCAGTCGGTCGTGTTTCTCGCTCTGGGGATTTCTGGCCACTTCAAAATAGCAATGTACGATGGCACAGCTGACTTGGGGATGTGGAATTGTTAGCTAGCTAGCGCCAATATGGCAGCAGACCTGAGCCACGTCTCCACCGGAAGAGCAGAGACGGATCAGACCAGACCAGCGTGGAAACCAGTGACGTGTTGCACGTACAAGTTCGACTTCCACAAACTTTCGTCCACCTTCCTCTAGATGTCTCCGGTCAGTTTTTGTTTTCCCTTTTAAACTTTACTCTGTATTTCTCTCGTCAATCCCGTAAACACACTGCTAGAAGAAGAGAGCAAACAAGAGGATATGTGACTGATTACTACTTCAAGGGAACAAGACGTAAAATAAACACATGCATTTTTCAAAATCGTTGTATCATGTACAAATGACAATACAATAATATTCTATTCTAAAAAAAATTACAAAAATACAAAAAAAAAAATATGTATGTACTCCTTCTAGTCTTGTAAGTAATATATTTATAATAATAATAGTAACGATAACCATAATAACAATAGTAGTAATAGTAGTAAAACACAGAATCAGTCCAGTTTTCCAGGGATTACTATGTAAAGAATTCTGTAAAACTATCTACCACCACTGTCTTTCAGCATCTTCTTTGACTCAGCTCCATCCTCGTTAATCAGCCCAAAAGGCCCATTAAAAAATAACCACAAAGGATCATTATTCTAATTACCTTTGCCCTTTAAATACATCTATACTCATGTTTTCACACATTTTCATCTTTCTGTGCCTCTATGCCACACACACACACACACACACACACGCACTCGTATTATGTTGAGAGAAAGCTGGCACCAACACAGTGTACTTGTGTCTGTGTGTGTGAGCGACAGGTTCTTCTGACAGATCATACCTGTCAAACTATCTGGAAAATAGCCCTGTCGATTTCTGCTACCATCGAGAAGTGCTACCTCTTGACTCTGCGCATGCGCTGTAAGACGTCGCCGAGTCGCCCATAATTTTTTGCTACCCTGGATTTCATATTGTCAAATAATGCTGTCACTGCTTGTTACCCTTATTTTCAACCACAACTTACCTCACTGGCCATATGTGAATAATACCATGAATATAAAGATAATAAGCAGTGGTAGCATTATTTGACAGGGTGCACGTGAACCATCAAAAACTGCTACCCTGAAGAAACTGACTGAAATAACACTTCTAAATGTGCTGGTATATTCTCATATGGCCAGGGGGGTAAGTGGTGGTTGAAAATAAACGAAATGAGCAGTGGTAGCAAAATCTGACAGAAATCTGACATCGACAGAACAAAATATGAAACCGGGAGACGGAACAAGGAAATGACCTCGGCACGGCTCGATGACGTCACATGCTCCGCGTTCATCAGTAGCGGAGCGCAGCTGGACGGACGCCGGCTCTCTTTCAAGGGGACTCGTGTGTTAGTGGATTTTGTTTGAAGAAAAACATCTTTGCGATTTACAGATAACCGGCGAAGTGGACGAGACAAAACTATCATGTCGGAGGAAACAAGTTCGTCGGTAAGTACGAGCTAATTCGTGGTTTGCACCACGCATGAATCGCCCTCACTGCTCCCAAGCGCCATTTCCGTATGTGCCTTTTGTATGCGGCGCTGTGATTGGCTAATGTTGGCGTTTGGCATTATACTCTGTTTTCCATTGGATGTCTGAAAGGAGGGCGTGGTCTGATAACGTCCATTGACAGCGACTCGTAAAATGCAGGTTTATCGTGTCACTCTGAGTTTGCAGCAATGGATGAATCTCACAATCGTCGTCAGTCTGATTTTAGCACAGTCGTCTTCGACCTGTTCCGTCTGTAACCCTGTTTTGCCTCAGATACTTTTATCCCAAGGTCATCTGCAGTCTGTAAAGTTAGCTTTAGCATCATGTCGGTTGTCTAATTTTTACCTCCTTTAATTTCAGTTGCAGAAACCCTCCATGGTTTCGACCCAATGTCCTTAATATAAAACAATATGTATTTTGATCCAGACCTAAGAGTGACCGGACATAACAATTGGTTCAACAGTTTGCGTTTAATCTTATTTAATTACCTTCTGTTATGCAGAATAATACATGAGATTGAAAAACATGAACATTACTTTCATAATGATGTCATCAAATAATACAACTCTATTTTTCTCGTACTTTAGATTTAGCTAGATCATAAATGCCTCTCCTTTGTTCACATATCTATGGAGTATTAACGTTTTAAATATTTATGTATGTACAGAATGTGATAGTTGAGCTCACGCCCCTTAATTCATATTTCACATTGAATAACACACTATCCTGTATTTTCTTATGAGTTTTATGCAGAAAGAAGCCAGCCATAAAGTAAAAGTGTCCATTCACAGGTTTATAAAACAGCAAATTTAAGTATTTTAAAGGGAATTCATGAGCCAAGTTTGTCCACAGTTCCTTTTTTATATAAATGACAGTTAGAAACAGCCTATATTGTTCTGTTTGGCCGGCCGACAAGTCAGAAATTAAAAAAAAGAGGAATGTTTCCACGCATCAACCCCCCCCCCCTCGACCACACCTTACACCCCTCCCTGCCTCCTAACGGACTCCATGGAGCGGCACTTATCTTTTGGAAGCAGAGATATCTTGGGGTGGTGGTCATGAAGAAGGAGGGGTTGTCCGGTTTAAAAAAAAAAAAAAAAGGACTCTACTGTTCACTATCTTGTGGCTACATGACCTCAGCACAGGTCCTGTCTGAGACACAGTGGACACAATAGCTTGTTCAGTGCACACGCAGCGGGATGGAGGAAGGACCGTACGAGTACACGAGGGTGAGGCGAGCGGGGAGAACGGTCCAGAATGTTCAGAAGATGAGTGCCTGAAGAAGAGGTTTGAAGAAGCTGAAATGTTTTCTTTTTCTCTGTCGTTGCAGGCGGAAAATGGCAAAGTTAGTCGGCTCATCCGGATTGGAACCCGCAAGAGTCAGGTAGTTTTTTTTTTAAAGCAGGGAGTGGGACATTCATCCCAGTGTGAGTGTGCTTGTGTGTGTTTGATGAAAAATGGTCCAAATCAGACGTGTTCTTCTGTCCCAGTTGGCTTGCATTCAGACTGACAGCGTGGCGGAAAAACTGAAAGAGCTGTACCCAGAAATCAACTTGGAAATAGGTAGGAATCACCAGAATGGTGGTCTTTTGTTGTGATGATGTAGCTGCTACTACCTGTTGCTGCTTGTAACATTACAAATGGCAAAATAAATGGGATTTTTTTTTTTTTTTTTTTAAATAACTAGAGATGCGTGATAAAGCCCTGCCCTCCTCTGTTCGAAACATCAGCTAAGACCAACCACCACTGACACACGTCAACTGTAGTCTTATGTTTAAGGAGTTTGTTTTAAAGTGCTGTACACATTTCTTTTTGTTTTTAAATAAGATAAAACAAAGTGCCATAAAATGTGGTGGGATGTGATGTGATGTGCAGAGGTGGAAAAAACGCAGACTTTTCATACTAGAAGCTACAGAAAATCTCTGTCTTCCACCACATGCGCAGCATCGTTCTGCGTCACAGCAAATGGAGACAGACGTTTGTGTTTTCGTGATGACTCTTACTGACTTCTCTCTTTCAGTCGGCATGACAACCATCGGAGACAAGATCCTGGACACAGCTTTGTCAAAGGTGAGACGTCGACGGAAAGACACTCGCGCGTGCATGTGAGGAGTGTAGGAGTGTGTGTTTACATGTAGACACTAATTGATTGAAAGTATAGTGTGAATATATGTAATAAGTACAGCTTCGTTTCAGATTGGCGAGAAGAGTCTGTTCACCAAAGAGCTGGAGAATGCTCTGGAAAGGAATGAGTGAGTAAAACTACTGAACTTTGTAAAACTGCAGTTCAGGTTTTGTTTTGTTTTTTGGTTTTTGAAGCGGTCAAGTCATTGTAGACTATATACATACACATTCACATTTATAATGTTATTACTGTATTTTGTCTGCGCAGTGACAGGTTGAATAGAATCATGTAGAATCATGTAGAGTTTCTTGTTTTTTTTTTGTGAAGCAGCACCAACGCTGACTTCTTGAAAACCTTTGTTCCCGCCCACGTCGAGTCCCACACTCTGCAGGTGTTACTTCCTCCATGTTCTCCTCTGAATGGCTGTATTCTACCAGCAGAAAGCAACACGGCGC
>CAAKHB010005401.1:25369-39159 GCA_901007665.1 Aeoliscus strigatus
CCCCCCACCCACACACACACACACACACACACACGACTGTTTCCTCTGTGTCCCTCAGGGTCGACCTGGTCGTCCATTCACTCAAAGACCTCCCCACCACTCTGCCTCCAGGATTCACCATTGCAGCCGTTCTGAAGTGAGTGTGTCTCTGCATCCGAGCACGTGACGTGTAGAGACGAGGACTCAGCCGGTCCAGTCTAAGGCCAAACACCCTCATCCAGGCTTTTCACATACAGAGGGGAGGAACTTGATTAGCAAAGTTAAGATGTAAATTTGTAGGTATCACAACTGTTCTAGAACTACAACAATAAACCGATAATCAACTCCTGAACAAATCTGGTAATAGCTATTTTTGATTATTTACTTATTAGATTTTTTGATTTATTTTGATTTATTTTTTTAACTTGGTAATAGATTTTTTTTTTACCTGGTAATAGATTTTTTTAAATTTAGTATTTATTTTTTTTGTCTAAATTGAAGCTGTTAAATGTGGCTATTTCTTTTGTCATCTGAATAATGTTTGCAAAATGGTGGTGGTTTTTTTCCAGCTGTGTTTTAAAAAAAAGAAAAGAAAAGAAAAAAACAACAAACAACCTTCTGATTAGAAAAGTCAGGGAACTGAGTCAACTAGTCCGGGCTAGTGGTCTTACCATCCGTCACTCATCGTGGGCGTCAGTTTTTGACAAATGAAGCAGACGGAGCCCAGCAGGAGTCCGATATTCTCACTGTTCCTGCAGTCGTTCACTTCCCGCTTTCTCCAGGAGAGAAAACCCCCATGATGCAGTGGTTCTACACCCAAAACACGTCGGGAAGACCCTCGACACGCTTCCAGAAAACAGGTACCGTCCTCCTCAGCGGCCTGTGTGTGTGTGTGTGTGTGTGTGTACTTGTAGATGACGTGTGTGTGTGTGTGTGTGTGTGCAGCGTCATCGGCACCAGTTCGCTGCGCCGCGCCGCTCAGCTGAAGAAGAGGTTCCCACACCTCAGCTTCAAAGATATCGTATCCTTTCACAAAAAAAAAAAAGGTTGAGTGTTTCCCAGTCGTGGGCGAGCGACTTTTCCTGAGTCGTTCTCGCCAGCGCGGCAACTTGAACACGCGGCTGAAGAAGCTGGACGAGAAGGACGACTTTGGCGCCATCATCCTGGCCGCCGCCGGCCTCAGGAGGATGGGCTGGGAGAGCCGGATCGGTCAGGTGACGTCTCCTCTGAAGCCCTCGCTGTCCCACGGACGGAGCTCGTCCACATGACTCACCCCCCGCCCCCTCCTCTCTGTCTCTCCCCTCTGATAGATTCTGGGTCCTGAGGACTGCATGTATGCTGTTGGACAGGTGGGTCCTCACGTGATCCTTCATTTGTGTGTGTGTGTGTGTGTGTGTGTGTGCGTGCGCTAAATGAGACGAGTTGAACGTGTGTGTGTGTGTGTCGTCAGGGGGCTCTGGCAGTGGAGGCCCGGGCCAGAGATTCCGACATCCTGGAGATGTTGTCCGTCCTCCACGACCCGGACACGGTGCTGCGCTGCATTGCTGAGAGAGCCTTCCTCAGACACCTGGTGCGTACACACACACACACACACAGAGACGCACACACACCATTTTTTCCTCTTCATTATGTGGGTGGACACATGATTTCTGAAGTCTACCCCCATAAGTTACATCTATCCACTCAGGGAATTGTCGCCGTGTCAACCTGTGACTCATTCATTCATTATTTAATTCATCTGAATAAAACAAAAAATAATAATACAACAAGTACACAATATTCCCAAATCTGAAGGAAAGTGAGTAAAAAGAATAATAATTGTTGTCGTTTAATCTGCTCCTTTACGAAGCATTTACATGAAAACAACAGCAACAGAATTAGCAAAAATAAAACAGCTGCCGTGTGTTCTGTGAAATGAGTTGTCTTGAATGTGTAAGTTCACTCCAACCCTTCTTGGTAGGAGGGGGGCTGCAGTGTCCCCGTGGCCGTTCACTCTGAGGTGAAAGACTCTCAGGTAAGGAGGGTACGTACATGGTTTCCTTCCACCACAGTTCACTAATAGTCTCCCTGCAGCAAACAAAGTCTAACAAAGTCTCTTTTTTTCATTTCAATAGACCAAATGACCTGAGAACAAACTTCAGCTGTGGACTAATAAAACTACTAGTATGGAAACTGATACAACTGTATTAGGGCAGAATAACTTCAAAAAATCAAATAAAGGATGACAAACAACTGCAAAATGAAAAATAAAACTAGAAGCAAGAAAGTTTTCACTATCTCTGCCCAGGTTCCTTTGACACCCATCAGACAGGAAGTGGAACGGAGCTTTTAACCATATTTGTCGCCTCTGCTCCCTCCAATGATAAAGAACAGTTTGATGTTGTTGTTGTTCTCAGCTCTACCTGACGGGGGCGGTGTACAGCCTGGATGGATCCGACAGCCTGAAGGAAACCATGCAGACGAGCATCATGACCACTGACGACAAGGTGACGCCGTCACACGCACGGAGGGACGGAACATGTTCACGAGCGGCCACAAACCAAATCTGTCGCTGTGTGTGTGTGTGTGTGTGTGACAGTGCCGGGAGGAGGTGGACGAGCGCGTGCAGCGGGTGGGCGTCACAGCCAGCAAGATCTGCGGCGAAGCCCAGGACAACGCCGAGCGGCTGGGGGTCGACTTGGCCAAGTTACTGTTGAGCAAAGGAGCCAAGGAGATTCTGACGGTCGCCCGGCAACTGAACGACGCCAGATAATGGAAAAATGAGCAGATCTTCCAGCACAGAGTTGTTCTCAGCGTTCACGCCTGGTTCTACCAACAACATGGAACCATCAACGAAGTCATGTAGAACACACCTCAGCGGCCTTCGAGGAACTTCCACCACTAACGTCGTCAGACTATTCTTATTCAATGCAGCGTCCTCCAGCCACATCTGGAATTGTTCTGCACAAGAGCCTTTGCTGCACCCGGAGAAGTGAATGTCTTCACGGTACCAAAGATGAGTTTTTCCACAGCAGACGTCACTTGTAGCCGGGAAACTCGGGAGAGGGGGGAAAAAAAAAATTACCTGTCTGCTTTTAAGTCGGTTGTTCATTTCACTCCTTCGACAACCTCACTAGACCTAATATTTATGACAGTAGAAGTCACATAAAGATGTTGTAAATATGAGTATGTTAGTTATTATATAAAGGTATTTTGGTGAAGGAAATCTGAGTCTTCGGTATTACTGAGAGTTTTAGCAGTTTTTATATGTATCAAAATCCCTGAGTGACAAACACTGGAATGATGCTGTTTACAAACACAGCATTTTACAATCAGACATCCACCAACACCTTTGTCTTTTTTTAAATAAAAGGTGCCATTCACCTCATGTCTGCCTTACAAACCAGGTCTGTTTTTCCATTGCTGGTGCCATCATTGTTTTCTTTTTGTGTTGTTACGTGACTTTATTGCCTCCAGCGACAATGTGAGATCACGTTTTCCTGATTGTTTTACAGCTTTAATTTCTGTATTAATGTAGACGCATCAGTAGTTTGTCGTATTCAGGAGAATGTACTGTCCACCATCAGTCTCTCTGTTGCTACTGTTGTAATATCTAATTAAACCAATGATCAGAGACAAATAAATATGAAAGTGTGTTTTTTGTTCATAGTCCAGAACACAGACACAAAATGGTCAAAACCATCTCAACAAAAACAATCTGGTGAAACTGAAATTACATTTGACTTATGTAGTTAAATCATGGTTAATATTGAGTCATGTCAAAGTGAAACCAAAAATATTCTTTTCTATTACACTTCAGGTATTAATTTATCAAATCTTTAAAGAGTAAATCTGTTGAAGAAAGCGGTTAAAAAACAAGCATTTGCGTGGCGGCTTTAGGTTTCTGATTTTAATAAACACCAGTAGTAATATTCACATGGCTTTTCATAAAAACTAATACGTAATAAATATGAATTCACAAACTGTGAATGACAAGCTGTGTCTTTGCTCACCTGTAAGATAAATTGAGCCGCTGTCATGGAGAAAACTTTTTTTTTTAATGTATCATGTTCATCAGGACGAAACAAATGGAAATAGTAAAATATTACAGCTCTTCACAAAGCATGTTAAATTACAAACATTTTAAATTAACTGCTGTACATGTTTGGTGATATAGTCAGACAATAAATAACAACATGGCTTCTTCCTTGAGGTTTTTCCCCACGCGCACGCGCACACACACACACCCCTCTTCTGGAGTGTCGTGTGTGTGTGTGTACACTGCCTCTGTTATGTGATTAAAAAACAAACCAACAAAAAGCATTTCACTCGTCGTGTGTCAGCTGCATACTGAAACACGTTTGTGTGAGTGTGTCAACCCGTTTCCGCCACGAGCACAGCGACACACAGGAGATCGGGATGAAGGATTCAACCAAACACGTCTGAACATCAGGAAACAAAAACTTCAGGTGGACAACAGGGATGAACCGGACGAGGAGACGAGCAGAGCTGGGAAAGTGACTTTGGAAATGTCATGTAAAATAGTCAATAGTGGTGTAACTCTTTCAGTGACTTTATTAACATATTCAAAACCAGGACCAAAAAGAATTGTATTATTAAAGATACTTTTTGCATAAATTGTTCATATGTAACTCCAATTGTGAACTTGAAAATTTGTAAAACTGTAGATTAATTAAATTCGTATTCAGTATTGTAACTGATTAGTTTATTTTCTAATCAAATTACAGAAACTTTTTTTAATGTGGTACCTAGTATTGTCAATCAGCCCTATGATTTCAATTTTTGTGTGAATATTTGACATGATTTTTGTTCTGTCAGACTATATTCATTTTTTGTGACCTCATATATACTGCATATATATATATTTTTACCGTATTCTGTTATGCGGTATGTGTTATATGATTCACTCCTTAAAATGAAAAATATAATTTAAAATAATGAAAACATAATTGAAACGACAACACTGAAGCGTCTCCTTGGTTTAAATACTACAATGTAAAAATGTTGACGTTCCCTGATAGAGCGAAAACGTGGCCCAAGTGTCCCAAACAGAGACGTCGGCCCTGAGCTCAACCTGCGGCTGCACACGGTCCCATTTCCTGAACGTTTGTTGTGTCTGCGACTGAACAATAACAGTGAGTCTCACAGACGCACATCGAGTCAAAATCAACACAAAGCACCGTCTCATATCGGCTTCCACCGTGAGACGGCCGTAAAGCGGTGGAATATCTGTGGAGCCCCAGCCTTTCACTGCTGTGAAACCTGCAGCTGAGGTCAGGTGGTTCTGAGCTACACGTGTGCACTCTGGCGTCGTTTTCTGGAACTATTGCTACAGTAGAGTCAGTCGTCACGTCTCACATCCAACGTCTTAAATGCTGTGGACACCTGAGATATGGAGACACAACTTCTCGCACAATGAGCCCCCCCTTTTTTAAATGCATCCTTGTCACCATGTAAAAACAGGTTTATCAATAAATAGAAATGCAAGTGGAAGATGTTTTCACCCCCCGCCCAGAATATGACCAGTTCCTCCGAACCACAATGCAACCAACGGGACCGTTGGACGTGAATCAAGAAGCTTCTTTTCTGATTGTCGACGGTTTGTGCTGTTTTGTCTGTGAATGAACAGCAGGAGGCGCTGTTTTACATGTAGTTCTAGCATCCTTTTATATACAGGACCTGGGTGATGTCTTAGTAATATCTCACATCACTGGTAATTAATCTCTTTTTTTTAGTTTAAATACAGCTGACACACACCTTATGGAACGACTTATTCACCTTCTTCTTTCCGTTCTGAGCTGGTGTTTCCTCGTGAAAACAACCCCCAGCAAAGAAAATAAAATATTTTGAATGCTTGCATTTAGCATCTTATTAAGTTCATGTTATTAGCCGTTGTTTTATTTTCATGCGAAGACAAAACACGTTAGCATGGGTACATGCTAACGCTAACAATAGTAAGACAGACGACCATGTGACCAGCTACATTTCATGTGTAAGGAAGCCCGGCGGACAGGAAGTTGCACACGGAACGCCCCCTTCAACTCAGAGGAACAACAACAAAACACAACTGTTTTATCTGTTGTGTTTAATTGTTGTTGTTGTTCCTCCGCGTTGGGAGAATGGGAACGTTGTTACGGTTGTACCGGTAGTTATTGGTTACTGACTAAGAACTAGTGCAAGAACTGCTAACTGACAGGTGGGGAAACGACTCGGTTTCCACCCGCAAAATCCGAACTCAGACAAGTGGACAACTGGAACAGATCAATGTTCCGACAATGAAACAAACAAAAAGTCGGATCCATGTAACAGTCAAACACCTTTGGAATCGTTTCCAGTTTCTACAGAGTTGGTTCTCAGGGCTTTGTCGTTCTGTGACGCGCAGAGGTGGAGCTCACTGATTTATGGAAAATGTCCTGAGATGGATTCCAGTGAATACTCTCCGACACACACACACACGCGCACACACACACACACACACACACACACCGTTTGCGAGTTGCTGCGGTGTGATGACGGACGGTGGAATGAGGTTCGATTCCCGTCACATCCTCCATCATTCCTGCAGAAGTGCCTCCCTCCAGTCAAAAGAGTGGTTTGGCCCGTGGGTGAGGGGGAGGATGGGCGGGTCCACTAACTGCCACACCCCCGTGTCTCCCTGCTCCTCACAGGAGCACAAGCCCAGGTACGGAATCTGAGAAAGGAAGCGGGGGAATGACGAGTGAGCGCTCTGTGAACATTCGACGGGGAGCGAAGCAGCAAACACACCTTTCGGACCACTTGGATAAAGTCTTTGGCGCTCTGGGGGCCTCGACCCTGCAGCTGGCGTGTGCAGGCCTCTAAGGAAGACGCGTGGGCTACAATCAGCACATTGTTTCCTACAGACGACAGAAAGCAAGGCGAGGAGCCGAGTCAGCGGTGGAACGGGACACGAGGTCGCGAAGAGCAAACACACGGATTCGCCCACGTCGGCCGAGACGTCTCCCGGCTGCGCCGCGGGTCTCCGGCTCGCTCACCGCTGGATTTGCAGTCGGACAGGATGTCTTTGGTCACTTGGTGGCTCCGGCTCATGTAGCCCTCGTAGGATTCAGACACAGTGAGCTTGCTGACGGGGATCAGAGGTCTGTGTGGAGGCAGACAGCGACGGAACACAGGAAAAAACCTCTACAGGTGAATGCACACAAATAAGTAGACACGCTCGCTCGCTCGTTCCCATGTTTAGTCCATTTGCACAATAAGAAATGAAACACATCAATAAATTACCAGCATTAGGTTCATTTTTGTCCAATTTATCAGTTTCATCAGTATGTCACAGAAAACGTGATGTCTGTTTTATATCATATATCACATTTATCACCGAATGAAATGAAACATGTCTTTTTTGCTGTGAACCTTCTTCTACTTTGCTTATTAAACACTAAAAGTTCTTTCTCATCACGTGGTCGCTCCACATGTCTTCGCATTGGAACATGAATTCTTTTTGATCACGTCAGAAAATCAAAACTTCCACTGGTCCACACTGTGTGGGTCCCTGGTACATGATGCCTACATCTACATGTACAAATATAGTCACAGCTATACCACAGTTTCCATGGATGTGATCTCTTTGTGTGCTCCCTGTATCCCACATTGTGTCTTTACAAACCATTAATACTTGTTTCTGTCTGCATGTGTCAGGTTTTTCCAGCTCCACAGCGGCGGTAGAAGAAGACCAGGCTGTTTGAATCACCTGTACGTTGTGTCCACGCTGAAATGGGCTGCGGCCAGCTCAGTGGGAGGGATCCACGCAGGCAGGGAGTTTCCAGAAACCCACTTGGTCCATTCAAACAGTCCCGGTTCCACTCGCATTTTCAGTTTGCCATCCTGTTGCATACCTGTTTACACAAACACAGCTGGTGACACGCAACACAATTTAAAAAGCACACAACTGAAAGACTGGGATCACACACTGAACCACCACCCAGACATGTGACAGTGGATCCTGGGTGGGTCCCCATGAGGTCAATAAGTGACAAATGTCCAGGAGACGCTTCGCACCTCTCAGGATGTTCTGTGCCGTCTGAACACAGCGCAGAGCCGGAGAGCAGTACACAAAGTCGATCGCCGTGTTGCTCTCGGACAGGGCCTCACCTGCAACACAGATCACCGATGGGTTTCACGTACAAAACACAGCTCTTCCAGTAAAATCCGGGCTCCTGTTTGTTGACGTACCAACTAGTCGTGCTTGTGTGGAGCCAAAAACGGTGATGGGCGCGTCCATGTCGTAATCTCTCTGTCCTCCCCACAGCGGCAAGCTAGGAGGCATGTTCAGGTTGGAGCGCACGTATCGACCTGCCGGAGAAAACAGATTATGATGATTTTCATCAATTGACTGAGTTGATGTACATAATAATCAAACATGTTATTTATAGATACCTTTGAAACAATTAAAACCGCTAAAAACAGGTGAATAAAATCAATACACCCTCATCTTCCACCAGCTGTACAAACGTAATAGCAGCGTTTCAACCTGTAGAGGGCGCCATTATGGACATGTCAAAGTCAGATTTATTATTATTTTGCCCTAATAAAAAAATATGTTACATATTTGCCCAAATATATTAGGGCTGCAGCTATGGAATATTTTAGTTATCCAGCATTCTACAGAAAATCCCATCGATTAATCGAGTGATCAGATCAAATATTTTTCCTTAAAAAAAAAAAAAAAGTTTAAAGAGCATTTAGAAACACAAGAGAAAAATCACGTTTCATTTAATAATGAACGACCAATAGGTTTCCTTTAGAAATTCAACAGTTTTTATTTCTTAAATTCACACTGTGCAAGGCAGCAAACTGTACGAGACTGATGAGTGACTGAAAAAGAAGAGGAAACCATAGTTAGTTCACTGACATAACTATGAGTAAATGACATGACCATAGAAGGTTCATGGCCGGTGCATTTAGGAACTTACACCAGAAAAGACGACGGTTTTTATTTCTATCTCCCACCTCCCTTTACACGTTCAATAAACTAACCGCAGTGGTCACAATTAGCAGAAACCTAGCGTTAATAACCGTTGCTGTATGTCAGGTCCATTAACGTCGATCTCACCGATTAGCTAAATGCTACCTGGTCTCGTGTCCTCCCCTCCATTCGGGGATATGCTGCTGCGACATCGAGCACGTGGTGCTTCCAGCGGTGTTCAACTTGCTGTTCACGCCCCTGTGCCATGTTCTGCCTTTTCTAATTGCATTTTTTCCCCTCCTGTTTCATCGCCGCTGTCCCCCTTCACCATGTTCCACCTTCCCGCTCCTTTCAATCAAAGGCCGCGCGCTCGTTCGCTTCCGCCTTTCTCCGTCTTCCCCGTGCGCATAAGCGCGTGCCACATAAAAAGAAGTCCGTGCGGTCTCTTGACCTTTATGATGAAATAATAGTGATTCTACGAGGCAGCGAAAATTAATTGATGATTTTTTTACTTGTCATCGAATTACTCGAAGAATTATTTAACCCCTACAATATATCTTTGTATTTTTTACTTTTTAATTTATATGCACACCTATATACAGTATATATATACATATATATTTTTTCAAGGACTTCAGAATTCCAAAATTTGCCCAAACTGAATTAATCAGCAGTATGACTTAATGCTCAACAACCATTACAACAACAACAACAACTGGTTAAAAAAGTGGGGGGTTTCACGTCTCTACAATATTCATTGAACTATCTGGGTGTTTCTAGGTAGAACTTGCCTTTGCCGTCGGAGCAGAGGGAGAGCCAGTGTTTGCCAAAGACCACGTCCATCCTCTCACCATGCCGACAGACGAAAAACATCCTCTTGGGTTGCCGAGACTGACTCGCAGTCATCCGCAGCACCTGCTGGGATGAGCATCAACAAATTAAAAGAGGTCGAAACGTTTACAGAATCATTTTTAACGCCCCCGCCTGCTGTCAATGACGGCTAAAATCTACCTGCATCGGGTGACAAATGAGACTGAGGGTCGGCGTGTCTCCGGGACTCGTGTTGTCGAGGCGTCGACTATCCAGCAGTCCGTCAAACATCCCTCTCTCCTTGCTCGTCCTGTCCGACGGACCGCAGCTGAAGAACGAATGGGAGCTGAGGAGGGCGACAACAGATCAGGAGAACCGAACGACTTTTCTTTCTCCTTTCCTAAATGTACTTTATTGGAATTATAGTGAGTTCTGCTTGTCCAGCAATCTGAATGTGCATTAGTCTGTCCTCTTTACGCTTCTTTGACTGCCTCTCACCCGTGGAACACCCAGGTGTCGGACTCGTCGGCCAGGGTGATGTAGTTCTCGGGCAGCAGGCCGGACAGCCCGCTGGCGAGCGAGGTCCCGTACACCCAGCCCTCACTGGTGCTACTCTGGTCCACCGGAGACATGAAGACATAATCGCCCGGAACCAGCTCCAGCTCATCTTCATTCTGTGGCATGTAGGGGTACATCACCCGCAGCGTCTGCAGGTAAAGAGGCGTACATGACAACAGGAAGTTGGAGTGGATGTTCCAGTTGTATCGGATGTCCGAGTTTTTATCTTGCGGTGATGTACTGTCTGGGTGTTTTTCAGAAAAAAAGACGTTCTGAGTTGATAAACAACACATGATGTGGTATATAACAACAAACAATTCATTTCTAACTGATACAAAAACAGTAAAAACCCAGTGTATACTGACAGAAAGAGACAGGAACTATTACAACTATTACCTCATGGTTTGCAAAACGAATGTCCCGGGAGAAGAGGACAGCCAGCCAATCACAGCCAAGCTTCACTTCAATGCCCTTGGCAAGTTTCTCCAGAGACGGGAGATGATCGGTGGGGAAGTTGTAGGCCAGAGTCACATGAAGCTGCTTCTTGTGAGGTTCCACGTGCACTTCTGGAGGAGACAGGACCGTGACACAGTGATGAACTCTGGCATCGACCTTTTAAAAGTGAGTAACGTGAGGTCGAGATTCCATTTTCACAGCTTCAGCCCACATCTGACAGAGCATTCGCACAAACAAGTGCGCGCATAATCTGATTTGGCACCGTCGTCAGTAGAAAGCGTCTGCCTGTCGGCCTCATTTTGGGCTTCGCTTCTAGAAAAAGTTACCGTGACGGACTGAGTGAGCGTTTTAATGATTCAACATGGCTGCTCATCATTTCCTGCTGTTGCTGGAAATAAAGAACGGTCACTGTTCATTCTGTGACTGGCAGCTGAGGGGGATATTTCCAGCTTCTGCTCAGACACGAACCAAGTGGGATTCCATGTCCTCTCCATCACTTTCCTACCTGCTTTCCTGGCAGCCTCCGTGGCAAAGTCAGCCGCAAACTGCTTGAGTACCTCGGCCACCTGCTCCTCCACAAACAGACCGATGAAGTTGGAGGATGTGTAGAGTTCAAGGGGCAGGGGGCTGGGGAATCGACCCCGCCACTGCTGCACGGTGGACTGCAGGACCTCGCACAGGACTTCAGCTTTGTGGTCTGCACACTGATTGGAAAGGGGGGAAAAAAATAACGTGGTGACCAAATAAAATTAAATAAAATAAAGCTAAAACAAATGAACTATATCATATGAATTTCACCATTTGAAGCCGCTCACCATGAAGAACTGGCACAGGGTGATGTGAGGGAAAATGTTGTGGGCTTTGTTTTTGCCACACGTCACCCGACTCTGTTGCCAGAAGTGGGAGAGTTGGTTCTGCAGAGGTCCGCTGGGACGCAGGTAAAGGACAAACTCCCTGGGCAGAGGGTCATCCAGGAACGGGTCGTCCACGTGGGAAAACAGCCTGACGGACAGCGGAAGTGGAATCCTAGTTTTTACTGGTCATTTCCAAGCGATCCCATCAGGACTGATTGTTATAATAAAAGACACTACTACCTCCCTGAAGTGTGTGTAACATGTTGGTGTGTCCAAAGCGGTTTGAACTCACCAGTCACATGCTGCCTGCACACTCCGACCCCCTGTTGATACGAGCGATTTCAGTCTGCACAATAAAAGAGAAGAGAGAAACATGAAGTTAAGAACGTTTTCTGTTCTCTGGCAGCAGACGTAGATGACTGTGGAGAGGAAAAACATCCCAATGTCAAACCAGCTCCATCTGACTGCATTTGCACTGGTGGAAGAAAAAATGTTTTCCTTCATTGCTGTGGCGACTGTAAGCAGCTGTAATACTTCACACATCTAGGACCAATTCATATTCCTCATTTGACCTTTGGCATCCAGTGACAGCATCCCATGTGAACTTCATATTCTGACCAAACACAGATACTTTATTCATCTCCAATGGAAATTCACAATATAATAATAAGAGATATATTCATATAGTATGTTATAATCATATTTATTCTAATTCTTATATTATAATACATTATGATATATTATGTTATTAAAGTAATAATGACAATAGAATTTGGTAGTACTTTATTGATCCCATGAGTGAGGGAAATTCACGTTACAACGGCTAAAAAAAGAGAAAAAAACTTGGAGGATAGGACACACACTTACTCGCAAATCTAAAAGAGACGTAAACTAAGACTACTCGTGTTTACAAACGCATTTTTTAGTAAGTAAAAAGGGTAAATACACATATGTGCAGTTGTGCAAATATAGTGCAGTTTCTAATAAATAAAGAGTATGGATACACAAGACTATGAGCAGTGATAAATAGATCCAAAATGTTATTTACATGGTGCAGGAAGTGTTTCTGTCACACAGGAACGATTTCAGAAAAATGTTCACAGATCATTTAGTCATTGTTGTAAAAAATTACAACAAAAGTAAAAATGTACTGATTGTTGTTGACGCAGCTGATGACAAATGTTGTTTTGTCACATTACATCAGGATGCCTGTGTCTGTATCTTCCATTATGTGAGTGGAAGTACGGCGATTGAAACAGCTGAAAACCTTCATCATCATCATCAAAGGCCTTAATACTGCTTATTCTAACCAAAGAGATGATGCTCAACTCTCAAAGTCATTAAAATTATAAGATTTTGCCTCTTTATGTCACATCTTCCATTCTGCATCTCTCCAGTTGATTAAGACTCGAGCCAGTAACTCTTAAATAAACTACAACTATTAAAACCACAAAAAGCAAGTTAGGCTAAACGGAAAGGACGTGTTGCGTCTCAGTGTATCAGGGGCCCACAGATGTGTTCAAACTGAACCTTTTTATCTGAAAGTTCAGCGCAGCAGAGACTAATTGTGAGTTTCATCGCCAGTACGAACCGGGCAGCAACGTCAGCTTGAAAGCAGGAAGACACGGAGGATGAACGTTAGCCTCAGCGACTTTCATATGGAAAACGACTAAGTGGTGACTGAACCTCATGTTGCAGATGTTTTCTGCCGCTGCGAGTGTAAAAAACAAAACAAAAAAAACACACACACTGACGGATGATTTGTCCTCTCACCCCTCCAGATGTTCTACTACAACACCTGGAGCATGGGAAGAGATCAGTGTTGAGAAAACTGTGAGAATGGAATTAGCCAGAAGTGCTAGTCTGACAGCTAACTGGGGTATTTGGTGGTTTGCTGCTGCGTCCCACAGGTACAGACCTACTTACCACTGCAGACGTGTGTGAGAGAACCAGAGAGCAGGAAGAGAAGAGTGAAAGGAAGCTATGGGGGAGACACACACACACACACATCAAACAGTACTTGAAGCGAGGGAGGTGGAACATACAGGAAATCTATATTTCTTATAATAAATAATAAATATAATATATATATAATCCTATAATATTCAAATATTTTGTATATCAACTAGGACATTAATGTGAAGACAACAGTTCCAACAGAACATGTAGTTATTGTTTGAAAGCTTTTTCAA